>MU736704.1:19413-35518 GCA_026770625.1 Nicotiana glauca | reverse complement strand
GGGGGGGAGGGGGAAGAGGTACCATAATGTATGTTATTTGTAGATGACATAGTGCTAATTGATGAGACACGTTGCAGAGTCAATGGTTGGCTGGATTTGTGGAGGAAGACTCTGGAGTCTAAAGGTTTCGAGTTGAGTGGGACAAAAACTGAATACTTGGAGTGCAAGTTCAGTGCGGGGACGCAGGAAAGAGAAGTGGAGTTGAAGCTTGATATACAAGTCATCCCCAAAAGAGATAGTTTCAAATATCTCGGGTCTATTATTTAGGAGAACGGGGGTATTGAGTAGGATGTTACTCATCGTATTGGAGCGGGGTGGATGAATTGGAGGCTTACGTCTGGTATTTCGTGCGATAGGAATGTGCCTCCAAGACTTAAGGACAAGTTCTACAAAGTGGTAGTGAGGCCGATTATGTTGTATGGAGCCAAGTGTTGGCCAGTCAAGAAATCTCATGTCCAGAAGATGAAAGTATCATAGATGAGGATGTTAAGATGAATGCGTGGGCATACCAGGAAAGACCGGATTAGGAGTGAAGTTATTAGGGACAAGGTGGGTGTGGCCCTTATGGAAGACAAGTTGCGAGAATCGAGGTGGAGATGGTTCGGGCATGTGAAGAGGAGAGACACTGATGCCCTGGTGATGAGATGCGAGAGGTTAACCATAGGGGGGCAGAGGAGAGGTAGAGGGAGGCCTAGTAAGTACCGGGGAAAGGTGATTAGGGATGATATGACATTACTTCAGCTTACCGAGGACATGACCCTCGATAGGGAGGTGTGGAGGTCGAGGATTAGAGTTGTGGTTGACAGGTAGTCGAGAGTCTTTTCTAGTCATACTAGTAGCAGTAGTACTAGTATGGTATTCTCTTATTCCGAGTTCCTTGTTGTTAGACGATGTGGCATTATTGCCAGTAGTTTTCGTATTTCTCTTGTAGCTTCGTAATCCTAGTTCCTTTGAGATTACATGTTGTGCTATTTGTTTCTGTTATCTTATTTCCTTGCCATGCAACTGTTTGTTTATTGTGTCTTTTTCACTGTTCTTGTGCTGAGAGTCAATCGAAAACAACCCCTCTTCCTTCATAAGATAGGGTAAGATATGTATACATTACCTTACCAGCTTCCACTGTGTGGGATTTAACCGGATTTGTTGTTGTTGTATTGACTAAACCTATTTAGGAAGCAACAAAATAAGAAAAATATTTGGAACTTGATTTTCTGATATTATTTTGTTTTATTTTAATAGTGCCATTTAACAAGCCAAAAATAATAATATTTAACATGATTTTCTCACCCTTTTTGTTTTATTTATTTAGTCTTTGGATTTGTTAGTGACAACGTGCTTTAGGTGATATGAGTTTGTTTCATTCACGTGCAAATTCATTGCTGTATTTTATAAATATAAAGTTGAGGATAATAAATTGTTATCTAATAATTGAGGTGTTAATGATACGGGTGATTAATGAGTTTTTCTTATTTTATTTCCTTTCGCCGTCCATTGCATGAGCTTAAAGATAAGCAAAATCTCATAGACATTGCTTTAAGATTAATCCATATATTCAATTGAGGCTGTTTATCGTTTTATTGTTGTCATTTTGCTTTCAACTTGTTTACTTGAATTAAACATTAGAAAAAAAAAATAAAAAAATTCATAAGGTGGATTTAATCGAATAACCACGATGCAAAGGTGGATATAACACTAATGCAACACGTTTTACCGAATCTAATATTTTTTTATCTGCGGGGGTGTGAAGCGAGGCGTTTTCTGGGATGTAAGCCCCATGGATCTTTAATTTTTAAAATTTATGAATAAATAATATAGCATTATAACACAATAAAATATAAAAAGATGCATTGAAAGTTCTAGAAAACTAAAAAGAATTAAAGAAACTCATATAAAATAAAATATTTAGCATGTTTTACAAGTATAAATAATACAATACTGTTAAAGTTAATATGAAATATAAATTAACTCCAACCTCTTAACTTTCAAACAATTAAAAATTATAATTTCTTAGAAATAATTATCAAACAACATATTTTACCTCTTTAAAAGTAAATACACAATAAATTTTTCAATACTGTAATTTAAACTATACTCTTTCAAGAGTAATGATAAAATTATTTTTAAATAGTAAAATAAAAAATTTATGATAATTTTGAGAGACATAGAATTAAGACATGAAGATCTATCAAGTAAAGATATAAATTTTGGTCATCTATTTTTAGAAGAAATATTCAAATGATATTCACCCTCATGATCTCAATCAGTAAGTATGCAATAATATAATTCGTTATTTGAATTATTCATAATTTTCATATTTCTATAGATACAAAGAACTTTAATCATTTGTTTTTGATAGTTAACAATGCAAATTAGTGAATTCAACACATGATTTGCATAGGAACTGTTGGGCGAGTCCCGAGCGTTGAGCGTTAGGCTTGTTTAGGGTGTATGTGGGCGTAAGTCTGAGAGAACTAAGCCCCACACATGAGTCTCAAGGCGTTTTGATAGTGCCCCGGGTGGCAAGTCCTAGAAAAGCCTTTTAAAACAGTGTTTTTGATACATATCATAAATTCGAAAAATAATAAAATATTAATAAATATTAAATTTTAAATAATAATATTAAGATCATAACGAGTTCAATAAAAGATAAAACCACCAAGTTAAAATAACATATACGACCTTATTTTGTCGGTTTCTATAACTCAAGATATATCTTTTTTTTATTTTAATTTCTCATTTAGTATTCGATATCCATATTAAAACTCATATTAATTCGAGTTTATATTGTGTAAAGTTCATTAATGGAGGAATCGCTTCCTATGAAGAAAAAATTCATTGAAAAAGTTCAAGTTCATTGTACCACGCCTTAAATAACTATCACGGATACAACAACAACTTGTTTGGATAATTGTTACCTATTATATTATTACTTTAAATATAATGTTTCATTTGATTATTACTTAAATTTTATTATATTGTATTGTTAAATTTATTATGATATAACAACGATGAAAAGTGTAACTTTATGGAACCACGTATCTGGTGTGGTGACGTCATTTTCTTGCTTTTTTCCTCTCATATTGCCTTTCCTTATTATTAATTAATCATATTTTATCTTTTACCATGTATTTTTATATAATAATTTATAGTAATGTTGCAAGTTTGTTCTTTATATTGTTGGTATATGATATAATAAAATAACGGCAAACGATACAATCTATTTAAATATTATATTCATCATATAATATAATACGATACAATACAATATAATATATTATTAAACGACGTGCTATAACAATCCAAACAAGCTACAAAGGAAACTGAAAATTACTCGTACTGGTGCTATTATTAAATCCAATAATATATTCTTAATATTTACAAATTAAACGAAAAGTACAGTACTAATTAACTATAGGGAAATAATAGTTTATTATTCCAAAGTGTACATTTCAAGAGCACCATTCATAGTAAATATTTTTTTTTTCCTTATCACACAGAGAGCATTTTCAACAACACAAATTGGTGAATTACCGTTGAAATCTCCTTTCTTTTTATCTCTATTTTACTCTCTTCAATTTTCAGAAATTCTATCTATGATATCCGTCTGTTATCTCTTCGTCGCATGATCAAATCTCACTCTGGTTAGTTTTTTCAATTTGAAGTTTCAGTTTTTATTTGTTCGTGTATATTTTTCTCTTGTTATACAGTTAAAATGCATGCATTAGGCTCTAAAATGAAGCATTTTTTGTGGATTTTGCTTGGATTTTACTTTGATCTCGATTTTTCATGTCTTACTTAAAATTGGGGGTTTTCATTTTGAGCTTTATGTTTTTTTTTTATTTTTTATTATATATATATATATATTTGCAGGGATCAGTTACGGTTAATTTATCTCAACATTCATCTGCTTTGTAATTATTACTTGAAGGCAACATCCGGGAAAAGAACCGATTTGGATGGTAAAAAGGTGCGGTTTTGAGTTTCCATATTTTACTCTTTTCATGTTTTCGTGTATCACTTGCATGTTTACTTCTGTAATAATGCTGATATATGTATTGATGAAGAAATAGCAAATAAGGGAAATCCCAAACGAAAATAGAAGTAGAGGAGGAAGAATAGATAGAAAATAAGAACTAAATTGATAGAATTAAGCCAAAGTTTGTATTTAACACTAATTACATTCTAATTACGTAATAATTGATCCTAATATATAGAAGATAAAGGAAGGAGATTACCATAGAAGATCCACACCTTTAATGGCAATCCAAGGAGTTCTTCAAGAATCGAAAAGGTCTCCATAGAACCTAAGATAAGCATATCCAAAACCAGTTAAAAATCTCGCACTACTCCAATTTATACTACTAGCTAAACAATGACCTTAGGCCCAAGTTCAACTATTCAAAATTAATAGCAGTCCTAACATACCTAAAGGGGTCGCGACGCCAGTGGGGCGTGTGGGACCACGCTTGAGTCATTCCGAAAGCTCAAATTGTGATAAAGTCTTGGTCAACTTGCGGTCAACGCTAGTCAAGCCCGTGGTCAATACCAGTCAAACTTGGTCAACTCTCGATCGACCCTTTATAAAGCCTTCCAGTCTTCTTAATTACTCAAGTTCGTAGCCATGCTGTTGTCATGTGTGTCCTCATAATAAGCTTTCTTTTCTGATTTCAGCAAAGAGAAAATCAAATGGAGACACTTTAGAAACAATTATTCAGATAGGTAAAAACTTTATTCTCATAATTTATGTATCTAATACCATCGCTTATAAGAAGGTTAAAAATGTAGGTTTAAAATAGTTCACGTGGTTTATAGGTACAGTTGTTTGGGAATATATTAAGCAAGTTTTAATTTGGTAATCTTGTTCTCTTGGCTGTCCCTTTATTAGAAGTTCCTTGAGTTACTTGTACTATTAGGTTCAGAAGTCTGAGCATGTATGGTAAAGAATTTGATGCTTTTCTTATAACTTCATTTGTAAGAAATCTGTTTGGGGCCAACCCCTAGGACCAACTGCGACCTTTGAAACCCGAGGATATTGGTCCATCCCTTTACTATCCACTTAAACACCAGGCTTAGTTCACATGGTACATGTCTTGAATCTGTAACCTAAGTCACAAGTCCCTCAACCTTTGCCACTTGAACTAAGACTTGGGGGCTTTAATAATTCTATTAATTATGGAAAAAAATTTAACAGCATATTATGATTCTATGAAGGACACTATACAAATAGGAATTTCATGAGTGCACCAAAAGGAAACTAGAAATGAGAGGCTATAAATATACATAGTCATTCTCTATTCCTTCAAAAGCTCTCCTATTTCTCTCTTTCTACACAGCCAACATATTTCTAATGGTGCTACATCTCACGCTCATTGTCTTCTCTTCTTGCTTCTAACGTCAGAGAGCCTCCTTTACTCTGCCTAGATAGCCTCCTTTACTCTGCCTAGCATCACCCATTGCAGCCCAAATGAGCGCAAAATCTCTCACCACAAGCAATTTACCCCTTGACAAGTAAAAGGAGGAGGTCCACATCTTCACCTGAACTTTTGCACATAACAGCTGACATATGTAATGCTCATTTTCTCAAATTCTCAGCTGTCAGGATTTTTCCATTGCTGCTACCTGCTAGCCAAGTGAAAAAGGACACCTTTTTTGGTGGCGTGGGGATCCGAACTGATAAATGTTGAAAATCCAGTTCCTCCCTCGGCAAGAGCTGATGACAATATGACTACACTGAAAAATCTCTATCTCTTTCCACCCTTCACCCACCTCCAACTTCCATGAGTCATGACTAGCGCATGATATAGTTGGTTTGTAAAGCATTTCAGCCAGAACTTGAAATTCAGCTACTTCCCAGTCATGAAGTATTTTATGCTATGTGGTTGAAGATGTTTACTGTGGAATTACACTCCTGTATTGATGACTTAGTTTTGTCACAAACACGGTGTGTATGATTTTTGTTAATGGTTGAGAAATCCGTTTGTTCAGCTTGTAAACTCAGTGGCTAATTCCGGCTTTTTGCTGCCCTTCTCCACGCAAGATACTGGACTAGGTCCAACACTAAGTTTCAAGCTCGTCATGTACTTGCCACACATCCAACCCGTACAACCTTTTTCGTTGAACCAATGCCCCGGGGCCTGGTTGTATTGATATTTCAGCTTTAGTTTTTTTAGATGCTGTAGATTTGTTTCTGTATCAGTGTCATTATTTCTGTTGTATCTTCTGACAGTAGTTTCTAGATTCAAAACTCTTCCGGATATTTAAACAAAGAAGTCAAGGTTTGCTTGACGCCTTTTCACTTTCATTTCATTAACTTACTTTGTTTGATTTTGTCTGGATATTGTTATAAGATTGGGATATAGATTCTCAATTGGGATGCTTTTAGTCTTTACTCTACTGCGCATGGAAATACCAATTCTCATTTCTGATTTGAACGCTTGATAGTTGGGTTATTTTTACCGCTGCCCGCTGAAGCTACTTTTGAGCTATAAAGATCCATTCATTGGAGGCTACTCCTATTTAACTTATGAATCTTCTCTCAGCTAGATCACATAGAAAGTTGATCTTAAACATGATTAGGTATACCCGTGGCTGATCAATATACTCTTAATGCTGTTGCTAATTGTTCAACCTATTTTATTTTGTCGACTTTATGTTCAAGTTCTCATCTTCTTCTCCATGGCATAATCATCAGAACTGATCAAGTGGATTCAATGAACTTACTGGCACCTATGAAGCTTGTCATATGAAGCTCGTTTTGGTTTCCAAATGAGCAGTTATGCTCGTCAGTGATGTAATACTGCCTGTCAACTGAATCCAGGTCAAATTTGATAGTTGAGGGGGTTCAATCTTTAGAATTATGGTTGAGTTTTGCTATTCAAAATATGTGCAGTGTTATGTATAAATGTGAAATCTTCAGTTGTTATTTTATCCTACACCTATTTTGGTAGATGGTGTGACTAGTGGAAATTTTTGAGTGCATAGCTTCAAATGGGCGAGTCTAAAAGTGTGATTGTGGTCGAGAATTGCCCGAGACTTCATTGTATTGAAACATCATATGTTGCTTGAGCAACTTTTCCTCATACGAACAAGTGTGCCTTGTTAGAGTGGCATGTTTGACTCCCAAGGGAGAGGAAACAGACAAATTGATTTTGAATCCTTTAGGCAACTTGTGCTTACTGAATTGCCAAAAAGGTCCTGCAGCCACTTGACTTTCAAATGAGTTGAATTTTTTGGCCATAATGCTTTATTATTGTCATGATTTTGTTTTGACAATGAACCAGAACCCATTCTCCATCAAACTCTATAGCTGTAATCCTCTCCGTTTTGCATGTTCTTTTGGATCTTTACTTGCCCATATTAAAGCGTTCAAGATGTGATCAGGTTCGCGATGTGCATCACTTCCATCACCCATACCCTATATTATAATGGATTCGATGTTGCAATCAACAGTTACCCCTGAAACAATTGGGTCTGCCATCATAATAATATACCTTTCGCGAAGTCAACTTGGAAATAGTAGTTTGAGGAAAATTTGAGTGCAGGAAGAGTAGCTTGCCGTCTTTGCTTCATTAAATTCTCGTTTCTATTCCATACAGTCTGGTTTGCTTTTTACCAAATATAACTGCTCTATTTTAAGCAGCAAGTCATGCATAGCTCCGTTTTTTCTTATCGATATCTAGGTGATGTTTTGTGAGATAAGTTCAGATTTTTGACTCAAAGGTCATGAATGTTAAAACTTTTGAACGGAAACTACTAAACTTTTAGGTTTTATTGAACTGTACTTATTGAAATGAATATAGACAAAGATATTATAATAAAGTATCAGTTGACCTATTATCTTCATTGAAATAAGTATCAGCTGGTACTCACTTAAGTTTTTGCAATCTCTTACAATGGATTTACGTGAAAATTGTATTTTGATGCCTGTTTCTTCTCCAAGCAGGCATTCTCCACTAAATTTTACTGGATAAAATTGCGCAAAGGAATATGTCCTATAGTAATCAAATAACTGATTTGGAAGCAGACCAGCGAAGTCAAGATGTCCATCCGGAGCCTTGTGCTTTTTACCGGAGCTTAACAACTTTTCCGCAGCCTAATGTCCATGCAATATTACCAGCTCCTGGAAATGCTGGTAATTTCTATTTGCATCATCCACAAGACTGTCAAGAGGGTGCATTAATTTATGGGATGTCGCAGTACAATGGGGCTCAATATCAACATCCTGCCTCCAATTTCGACCCAGCTATTGCTTCATCGACAAATCATTATAACCATTACGTAGCTGCTCCATCTGCTTCTAGAGATTTCCAGGTCGCAGTAAACCACGGGCAACATGAGTGGGTTCCATTTTCAAGCACTCAAGGCACCTTTGGAATTAATGTAGACAGTTATGGAAGGAACAATATTTATGGCGACAGTGTCAGAGGCTTGTTTAAGAGAAAGAATGCTGAAGGGATTCCCGTGAATTTTCAGTATCAGCATGCCTTGGTAGGCTCCAGTTCTTCTCTTGCCCCAATGGGTGCTGCATCGTTTATACCACCTGAGTACAGAGGAAATGACTCATCATCATTTATCGAAGATGGAGCACTGAGAAGTGTGAGGGACAGATCTGGTGCTAGTGGTCCAGATAATGTATTAGGACACAACAACAATGATCTGCTTCAAGGAAACTATGTCGGCCAAGCCTGTCAATTTCCTGGAAATTATTGGTCAGGCTTGCAGTTCAACAGCAGCGCTAGAGAGACTGAATCTTGGGCCTGGAATCGTAGTGCTCGTCTACCTTATCTGCCTGGTACTTCCTACTCATTTCTTATTAATGACTTTTATGGATCTGCTCCAGCCTATATTTTTGTTCAGTTGCTAAGGGATCCTGAGATGAGCTTCTGTTTCTTTCTTTAATGAGAAATTCTTGCTTTTAAATTTCCATTTTATGTTATCTTTGCCTAATTTGTGGATAAATTGTTACGTAGGATAGAAGAGTTCTTAACATCTTCAATTGCATAAAATGAGAAATACTGCCATGAGAGTTCAGTTATAGAGGGCGGGGCAAACTATTCATATTTAGGGCACAAATTTGGAGAGATTCGTGGATGACTTCGATGTACCTAATTTACGAACAATAAAAGCCGTGTTTTTTTGACAAGGAGAAAATAAGGAAAACTCCCTCCAGCTCTCTCCTGAATTGATATAACTTTTTAGGAATTTCCACAGCAAATTTCTCCTGTTTCATGCATTAATTTCTTTGCCTATTCTCAACTAAACACTTCCTATTCTTCTCTTCATTTAATGTTCATCAAAGTCGGTGCAGTTTTATGTTCCGTTCTAATAGTGCCACTGCTATGTCACCCAGTTGAACAGTATCTGTATCCGAGCTTTCCTTCTGCATTCATGTATGGTTAAAAGGATATATTCACAGGAAACAAGTCTTAGCCTTTCTTTTCACCCTTACATTATTTTTCCAAAACCTATTTCATATTTGTTCAAAGTGAAAAAGTTAACTTTGTTATATGCAGAATGATTATATAGGATTCATATAGCTGCCCAGTGAATTTTGAATTGAGGCATAGTTGATTTGATTGATCGAATGATCTAAGAGTTAACCTTAAGAAATCATTGCAGCTCTCTCCTTTCTTTTGGTACTGCTCTAGGACAGTCTTCTTTTTTTGCCCTTCCCCAAATCTTCAAGGGAAACTCAAGGTCTTTGTTCGAAGTGATAAAATTTTAACTTCCTAAACTAATTGCATGTGTTTTCTGCTTTTTTTTTTCTTCCCATTACTCTAGGTGATACTCGAGGTTGTGAAGATGGTGGAAACTTCAGTATGCGAGGTTATCAAGTAACAGCCGGCAATGGAGGTTTGACTAGTTTTGTGCACCCATCCGTTCCTCAAGGGCACCCAAACCTTCGTCATTTGCCCCCAAATGTCCAAGGAGTGAGACCCCACATTATCACCCTCCCTCCACAAATGACTGCCTCTTCACACAGACACCTCCCGAGTAGCTTGTTGAACAGCTCTATCAATCCATTCGCCCTTGTGGAAGCAGGGCCTAGATATATTAGTCCATTCCCACCGACTGGGTTTAGATTGTACAGGCCTCAAAGAGGAGAATTTATGCATGAAACAAATGCTAGACATCACAACCTACCTAACATGAGAGTTCTTCCTGAAGATGTAAAATATGTTTCTGTTTGACCAGATTTCCAGATTTTTTTGTCACATAATTGTCTAATTCCGGGCAATAAAATTTATGGGGTTGAATGTAATGGGTTATTCTTTCTTGGTGGTTGTATGCAGGGAGTGGCAATGTTGGATATTCCTGGCTACCATGAAGTGCATGATCCTGCTGATCAGCACGGAGAGATGCGTATGGACGTAGATCACATGTCTTATGAGGTAGGAAGATAGAAGGTTCTTCAACTGTATGTACCGGTTCATATTTATCATGATGGTTAATGAGTATTATACAACTTTTCCATTTTCCTTTTTTTGGGGGGTTAGGTATATATACTACTTTAATAATGTTCATTTTAACAATTTATTTGCTGTAACTTCTGTAAAAAAAATTTAAATCCACTTTAAAATCCTACGCCAGGAGCTTCTTGCATTGGGAGAGCAGATTGGCACTGTAAAAACCGGGTTATCAGAGGAGGTCATTGTTAGCCACTTGAAAACAAGATCATTTTCATCATCGGTAACTCCTTGCAATTTGGAAAGGGCTGCATGTTTGGATCACAAGACTGATTTCTGTGTCATATGCCAGGTATTATCCGTATGCTGATTTACAGTTGACATTGGAAGCATTTGTGTATAATTGTTTTTTGGAGGGGTCACATTACTCAATTTGTGAGGTGTTTGCAGGAACTTTTGATGATTCCTGTAGCTTAATGAGTTAATTTTAGTTTTTCGGGATCATTCATGCCCACTGTCGGTATTTTTTTTTTATGATAAAGTAATAATTTTAGTAATAGTTTGGGCACAAAAAAGGCCCTTATACGGGAAGTATACCAAAAAAGTAGAAAACCTACAAAATGATATGGTTCTATACAAACAACACCAAATCCTCTATGCATAAAGGGATCTCACAGTTGCACCAAAAAGAAATGAAGAATAAAGAGGCTATTCGTCAATCGTATAAAGTTCATCTCAATATCTTCAAAAGCTCTCCTATTTGTTTCTCTCCAAATAAACCACATAACTGCTAGTGGAGCAACATTCCATGCCCTAAGTCTTCTCTTCCACCTACCGCAATTCCAATTGAACATCAACACAGGATTTCCCACCATAACCTTGAGGATACCAACATTAAAGGAGGAGATGGTCAACGTCTTCACACTGCTGGTATTATGCTGTCATTGCCTTCCTAAATCATTCTATACCTTATAAGTTGGATAATTTACTAACTTTTAGTGTGCACGGAACAATGTTGCCACGGCCTTTCGAAGTTTCTGAGCATCTTGTTTTATCCATTTCTTCATAAGTTGAGCGTCCTACTCATTACAATTCAATTTTGTGCTATTACTTGTTAGGTTACTAGCTTTGCTATTCATCGTAGTGCATCTTTTATTGCTTTTTTATTTTAAACTCTGATGGCCTGCATGTATGTAATATTATTTCAGTCTGATTACGATGATCAAGAGAGCATCGGGACACTCAAGTGCGGACATGAGTATCATGCAGATTGCGTAAAGAAATGGTTGATTATGAAGAACAATTGTCCCATCTGCAAGTCCAAAGCATTGTTGACGGAAGGAAAGGATTTGTGAAAGCAAGCGATAGATGGTCACTGGATCTATCATTAAAAAGAACGGTGATTTTTGTTTTCTTGCTAAGTATTTATTCGCGTTCCTGAAACTGTACTATATTTTTGTACATACTCGGCAGGGTATGGCGAATGGTCAACCTGTCCAGAAACATCTTCATTAGCGGTATCGCTATCGCCTGAAATTGTACAGAAACCTCTAACTTTTGTCTGTCGCCTGAAGTTGTACAGAAACCTCTAATGGGAATGTCATTTGATCTTCTTTTCTTCAACTACTCTTGGATGTTCTGTTAATGTGTTCTTATGTATCAAGGGATACAAGGATCTGCACAGTCTAATGTTAATGCAATATGGCAGAAAATTGAAGTTGATTTTGGTATAGTTTTTTGGAAAATTCTTTAAAACAATTTTAGATAAAATGCACCTAATTTATAACAGAAATGCAATTTTGATTACACACTTTTGCTTGTGCACATAATACTTTAATTTTAAAGTCTGTACAAAAATAAGATTTCATGGATAGGTAATTGGACAGGAATATATAGGGATAATAAGACAACATACATAGAAATGGCAGGCGGGGCGGGTTCTGTCTGGACCCGCGAAATTTAAACCCGCCCCGCCCCCGCACAGGATTTAAACCCGCATACACCCGCACCGCACTCCACCCGCCCCGCCCCGCCCCGCACCCGCATTTTTTTTTTGCTTAATAAAATTTTTTTTATTTTTTAGAAAGCTAGACTTAAATCTGATTTTTTACTATATAGGCCAAAGTTTTTACGTGTTTATGTTTTAGAAATTACTAATTGGTCATACTTTTCCTATTAGTATTTTGGTGGGTTGACTGCTTTTAGGCCCAGAATGGCCCACGAGGCTAGTATTGTTAGTTTTATATATATATATATATATATTTATTTATTTATTTATGTATGTTATATATAAAATATATACAAATTTTATATACTTTTTCGGCTACCGAATATAAAATATTTTTGGCCGCGGGCGAAAAGTGTCTTTGCCCATTTTTCATACTTAACAAAATTTCCATATCATAATTTTTCTATTATTTAGTTTGGACTTAGAGGCTTTGTGATAATCAAAGNAGATGGACAGGTGAAATATTGGCTAACAACTAACTGCCAGAGTATAAAATGCTTAAAGAAATTACAAATAATTGGAATAACATATTTTTAAAAGTATTTATTGGACTATGACAATGAGGAGACTGTGATAGTACGTAGGGGAAAAAAATTTGACAATGTTATATGGAGAAAAATGAGTTATTTAAAATATTAAATCCCGCCCCGCACCCGCACCTGCCCCGCACCCGCATTTTTTTTTAAATTTAAAAATTGAACCCGCGCCGCAACCGCAAATTCTCAAACCCGCACCGCCCCGCCAACGTTCAAACCCGCCCGCCCCGCAACCGCACCGCCCCATTGTCATCCCTAAACATACAGAGTAAAATAGCGTAAATTAATTTGATATGGATCGACACATAAGCTATTGCTACAGTGGAGGATAGAAGCCAAGTGAGTTGCTCTATTTATGAAGTTAGATTGAAGATTGACAAATTAGACCACCGGTTACTTTAGTAAATGTATTTTCGAGAACTTTAAGGTCGTAATTGCAATTAATGAATTAATTTAGTTGGATCCTGGTTTGAGTCATGAATATAGAGTTTATTAGGAAGTACTATAGTACTTTTCACCTAAGTTGCAACTTGTTTGGTGGAAGTGTCTGGTGAGAAGGTGTCTGAGCAATCTACAAAGAAAGAGAAAAGTGTGAGAAAGTATCTGAAAAGGAAGACGGATAACAATGTGGAACTTGATTCCTCCAAGAAGGCCAAGGTGGGTGTAGCCAAGGATGAAGGAAGAAAAAAACTGAGAAAACTTAGGGTGCTGTAGGGCAGAATATTTGCTCGTGATATTCTTGACATGATAGGGATGCGCCAACGGGTGGATATTTGTGAGTTTCAACAGTGGACACATTTGTTCACAAATGAGAGCCTTAACGTGTATGAGGAAGAGGTGTGTAGTTTCTATGCAAACATGTTCACAATAGCAGAGGACAACGTCTGCTTGAAGGCCAATGGTGTAGACTTTGTGGCAAACGAGGCTGTGTTGGTAAATATTTTGGGAGTACCTATTGGAGGAATATCATCCATTGAGGGGACTTGTTCTCTCAATTTCAGAAATGTCATTCTGAAGGATGATGCAGTACAACACGGGGAACGGGTACATAAGAAGGCCCTCATTCCAGTATGTCAACTGTTGTTCGAAATGGTAAACAAGGTTTTGCTTCCACGGGCAGAAAGGTGTTCCATTACGTCAAAAGCAGACATGTTCCCAATGGAAGCACGAGATGCCTACCTGGTCTCATGAAGAAAGTTGTAGATTTTAAGGATGGTAATCATGGGTTGACTTACGGGTTCTTACTCACTAAGGTGTTTAGCTTCTTCAAAGTCCTTTGGAAAATGCTATAGTGGGAACTCGCAAGCAAACCTTTTCCAAGACCACCTTGGAAGAATGTGAGTTCATTGATAAGAAAGTAGGAGTTGACAACAATTCCACTATCTCTCAACTGATTAAGGCTCAGAATGTTGCTAATGAAGAGATAAGTAAGTTGAAGGCACAAAATGTTATTCTTGAGGGTCAGCTTAGTAAGGCCCAGGAAGCACCTGGTTCTAGCAATGCCCAAAGCATAGAGGTTGCCAGTCTGACCAAGAAAAATATTGATCTCAGGAAACAGGTTGAGGACCTGAAGGAGAGGTTGCTTAACAAGCAAGTGTCGGCAAATGCTCGAATGGATATCCTCCTCGGAACCCTTGCCTCTTCATCCCTGCCTCCCTTTTTTAGTGCTCCTTCAAATAGTCCCCTTCCTAATGTCCATTTAACAGTTGACTGTCCTATATCTTGGTCCTTTTGTTCTAATATTTTTTGTGATTGGTACTTTTTAAGTTGTTTTATTTTGTGGCTGGTTGTATAACAAATGGTACTGCTAATTATGTTCTAATTTTATTTAAAATTAATTAGTATCCCGTCTTTTTCTTATACATATTATACTTTTTTACTCTATTTTTAGTCGTGTTTGCTTGCACACATGTGGCATGAGTTAACCATACTGGACTTCTTTTTGCTTATTACTTGTGCATAATCTTTTTATCATGCCAAAAATGAAAAAATTAATTAAGGGGAACAAGGAACAAGAGTGAACATGTTCAGGGGGGGTGGGGGGGGGGGTATAGAAAATATTATATGATAATCTGGCTCTTTGGGGGAAGTTTAATTACAAATTTGTCATTATCATAAAAGGGAAATTGATAGGTTATGTGTCTTCTAATATTTTGATGATCTAACAAACTTAATGATAAGAACCAGATCGGGAACCTGTTACACATCCTCAAAGTGCTAAACAATAACAAGTCTCAAGTCGTGCACAAGTTCCAACAATTAAAGTCAAAGAGACAACATAGAGAACAGATGGACATTAGTTACCTTCCCACAGCTGTAAAGTTGCTGCAACTATTTCTTTGCACACACGCAACAAGGCAAATAGTGCAACAGTCATTTTATTGGGAATACCTTGTACCGGGTAATTGCTTGCATCATCCAAATGACATCACTTGTATATTATCAACATGATGCAACGACAAACGGTTCAGTTGAACACTTGGAAATCATCAAGATTCTCTCTCAAGGGTGTAGCAATCTTGCAAGTGACTTCAAGCCTTCAAGAACGGAGAACAACAGAACAAGGACCAATTTCCAGCATTACGTTACCATATGTCCTCAGTTGTGTTATACCTTTGTTAGAGAGATTTACTTGTAATTCTTAATTAGCTTAGCTATAAGTATTGTGTAGGAAACCAGTTGTAACACCATAAATCTTATGTTTATGTCTTGTCTAGAATTAGTCGAGTTGTGAGTTTTGTAGTAGAGTTATTACAAAGGGTGTAATAGAGTTATTACTGTTAGAAAATTACAGAAGATTAAAAGAGAAGAATAGCTTTGAGGCGTGAAAGATCACTATCTTTCAAGAGATATTGCCCGTATATTCTTTAGGGGATTACAAGCAATTCTCCGTCAGGATACAACAAAGCCAGAATTACACATGCAAATTGAATATAGCTGCTCTTGGAGTCTCCTTGTATTTATAAAATTCAAGAGGAGACTTTTCTAAAAAGTCACACTCATATACGAACAGTTATGCCTGTTCAATTTAAATTCAAATTTAAATTCGAATTTAAATAGTCAAAAACTGCTCCAAAAAAATAAATACAAAAATAAAACCTTTATTTAAAGGTCCGACCCGGCCCGCGCCCAAGCCCCAAGTCCAAGTCCAAGTC
>MU736699.1:159283-209836 GCA_026770625.1 Nicotiana glauca | reverse complement strand
TCATCCGAGGGAAACGATGTCGTTTGGTTAAGTGATGGGGCGGATCGGGCGCGGGAACGGATCGGGTTGCTCCAAACGGGCGAGGATGATATAATCTCAGCCGTTGGATTGGGGATAGATTTACGGTGGGGATCCATTGGCGCTGAAACGACGTAACTTCATTGCCATACTACGTTGTTTTAGTGGTCTCGGAGACAATTGACTCGGACCGGGTTGGGGCTGTTTCATTTGGGCCTCGATTTTTTCTTTTAAAAAATGGCCCAGTCCGATTTTTAATTTTCTTCTCTCTTGCTTCTTCTTTTCTTTTTTTAATTCAAAAACTAAATTCTAACTTAAATCATATAACCAAATTACAAATACTTAATTAATTCATAATAATAATTGCCACACCAAAATTAAACACATGTCAAGGGAAAATTACGCAATTCGGACATTAAATGCAAAATACATGATTTATATATATTTTTTTTTATTTTTTCGTATTGTAATATACAATTTATTTACTCCTCATGTAAATTAAATGCAAATGCGGCATATTTTTGTATTTTCATTAGCTCAAAACAAACAAACACACACCGACAAACAAAACTATTTTATTTTGAATTTTTGGGAGTAATTGTCGTGAGGGCAAAAATCACGTGCTCACAATAGAAGATCAGGGCGTTAATTCTTAAAACGACCAACCGGGTCGTTACATCCTCCCATACTTAAACATTCGTTCGTCCTCGAACGATCATAGAGACATACCCAAAGTAGTGAAAAGATGAGGTCAATGGCTGTGTATATCCTGCTCGGTATCCCAAGTTGCGTCCTTGGCAGGCTGACCACGCCGTTGAACCTTCACTGATGCAATGTTCTTTAACCTCAACTTTCGAAACTGTTTGTCCAATATTGCCACCGGCTCCTCTACATAAGATAGATCCTTGTCCAATAGGACTGAACTGAAATCCAACACGTGCGACAGATCGTCGTGATACCACCGGAGCATTAAAACATGAAATATCAGATGAACTCTTGCCAAGCTTGGAAGTAAGGCAAGCTCATAAGAAACCTCCCCAACACGCCTCAATATCTCAAAAGGGCCAATAAACCTCAAACTCAACTTCCCTTTCTTTCCAAATCTCATAACGCCCTTCAAAGGCAAAACTCAAAGCAAGACCCGCTCTCCAACCATGTAGGAAACATCACGAACCTTCCGGTCCGCATAACCCTTCTGTCTGGACTGGGCTGTGCAAAGTCTATCCTGAATCACCTTACCCTTTTTCAAAGCATCCTGCACCAAGTCTGTGCCCAATAATCTATCCTCACCTAGCTCGAAACAACCCACTAGAGATCTACACCGCCTACCATACAAAGCATCATACGGTGACATCTGAATGCTGGATTGATAACTTTTGTTGTAGGAAAACTCCGCCAATGGCAAGAACTGATCTAAAGACCCTCCAAATTCAATCACACATGCATGGAGCATATCCTTAAGAATCTGAATAGTGTGCTCGGACTGTCTGTCCGTCTGAGGGTGAAATGTTGTGCTCAACTCCACCCGAGTACCCAACTCATGCTGTACGGCCCTCCAGAACCGTGATGTGAAATGAGTACATCTATTTGAGGTGATGGAAACTGGGAATACCATGCAGACGGACAATCTCTCAGATATAAATCTCTGTCAATTACTCCAAAGAATAGGTAATACACAAGGGAATGAAGTGTATGGACTTGGTCAGCCAATCCACAATCACCCAAATGGCATCGAGCTTCCTCAATCTACGTGGGAGCCCAACTACAAAGTCCATGGTGATCCTCTCCTACTTCCACTCCGGAATCTCTATCTGTTGAAGGAACCCACTCGGCCTCTATTGTTCATACTTCACCTGCTGATAATGGAGGCACCGAGCTACAAACCCAACTATGTCTTTCTTTATCCGCCTACAATAGTAGTGCTGCCTCAAATCCTGGTACATCTTTGCATCACTAAGATGAATATAATACCTCGAAATATGGGTCTCCACTAGAATCAACTTTCGAAACCCATCAACATTGGATACACAAACTCGACCCTGCATCCTCAATACCCTGTCATCACTAATAGTCACATCTCTGGCATCGCTATGTCGAACCTTGTCCTTGAGGATAAGCAAATGAGGGTCATCAAACTAGTGCTCCCATATATGTTCAAACAAAGAATACCGAGAAACCACGTAATCAAGGATTCGACTAGGCTCTGAAAGATCCAATCTCACAAACTGACTAGCTAAGGCCTGAACATCCTTTGCTATGTGCCTTCCCGCTGCTAACAAATAAGCCAAACTCCCCAATCTCTCTGCCAGGCGACTTAAAGCATCAGCCCCCACATTGTCCTTGCTTAGGTGATACAAAATAGTGATATCATAGTCATTCAATAATCTAACCACCTTCTCTGGCGCAAATTAAGATCCTTCTGATTGAACAGATGCTGCAAACTCCGGTGATCAGTATAAATTTCACAAGGCATACCATACAAATAGTTACGCCAGATCTTCAAGGCATGAACAATAACAGCTAACTCGAGATCATGGACATGATAATTATTCTCATGCACCTTCAACTATCTAAACGGAGAAGCAATCACCCTACCATCCTGCTTCAATACCCTTCCAAGGCCAATCCTTGAGGCATCACAGTAGACAGTATAAGACCCTGAACCTATAGGAAATATCAAAATTGGGTTGTAGTCAAAGATTCTTGAGCTTCTGGAAGCTCACCTCACACTCTTCCGTCCATTTGAATGGAGAACCCTTCTATGTTAGCCTGGTCATAGGTGCTGCAATAGATGAAACCCCCTCAATAAATCGACGGAAATTACCCACCAAGCCAAGAAAACTGTGGATCTCTGTAGCTGAGGATGGTCTAGGCCAACTCTGAACTGCTTCCACTTTCTTTGGATCCACATTTATCACCTCAATAGATACTATTGACCCAAGAATGCCACGAAATCCAACCAAAACTCATTTCGAGAACTTTGCATATAACTTATTTTCTCTAAAAGTCTGAAGCACTGTCCTCAGGTGCTGCTCATGATCTTTCTGACTCCAGGAGTATACCAGAATATTATCAACAAAGATATGACGAACGAGTCAAGATGTGGCTAGAACGCACTGTGCATAAAACACATGAAGGCTGCTGGGGCATTGGTCATCCCAAATGACATAACAAGGAACTCATAATGACTATACCGAATCCTAAAAGCGGTCTTTGGGATACTTGGGTCCCGAATCATCAACCGGTGGTAACCTGAACGCAAGTCACCACTCAAAGCTCTCCAAACCCCCAATTTACCAATGATTTCTCCCTTAAATTTCATCTAACAACGATAAAAATAACCATAATAATGAGCTTAGGAACCAAGGAACTTACCTCAATGAATCCCTCTGAAAACCCCCTTCAAATTCACTTCCCAAAGCTTCTTCTCATTGAAATATTATGAAAAATAATCCAAATTCACGAAGGAAATCTTTTTATAGTTTTTGACCTAGGTTTTTCGCACCTGTGGTCCATTTCCATTTTTGCGCTACTGCTTCTGTGGTCAAGAAAACGACTTCTGCGGTTTTCACTTAAGCCCCCTTCTCTGCACTTACAACCCATATTCCACATTTGCGGTCCCGCAGGTGCGGCACATCTCTCGTTTTTGTGGTTTCAACTGCCTTCACCTTTGGCCGCATCTGCGGGAATTGATCTCGTTTCAATGATCGTTGCACCTGTGACCCCAACCTCAACCGCAGGTGGGGTTATGACAGAAAAACTAAGCAGCTTAAGCTGCAAATTCTCAACTCCAAATTTCTCGTTAACCATCTGTAATCTCCTCGAGGCCCCTGGGACTTCACCCAAAAGCACAAAAAATTCATATACCACTATCCAAACATATACAAATCCTCAAAACACCTCAAACAACATCGAATAAACCAATTAACATAGGATTCAAGCCTAAGAACTTCGAAAACTCTCAAATTGCGCTTTCGATCAAAACGTCTATCAAACTTCGTCCGAATGACCTGAAATTTTATAAGCACGTCAAATTAACCACTACGGAGCTACTCCAGCTTCTTGAATTCCATTCCAGACCCGATATCAAAATATCACTATCAAAAGGGAAACTTCAAAAATTCAACTTTCGGCAATTCAAGCCTAATTAAGCTACGGACCTCCAAAACACAATCCGAACACGCCCCTAAGCCCGAGATCACCCAACAAGGAACCGACGAAATTCCATTCCGTAGTCGTCTTAACACTGCTCCGATTACTGTCAAAATTCTAAAGCTTAAAGTCTCATGTAGGAACTAAATGTCCCAAAAACACTCCAAAACCCAAATAAATCCTCTCGACAACTCAGAATAGCAGAATCAAACATGGGGAATGCAGTTAATAGGGGATCGGGGCATTAATTCTTAAAATGATCGGTCGGGTCGTTACAAAAATTATGAGGGTTCGCAAATGCGACATCTGAGGCCTGTTAAGTGAGATTTTTGCCGAGATTTTCATCTATTTTTCAATTTTCTCAAACCCTAAACCTCCATAGGCGATTTTTCAAAGACCCAACTTTCTCCAAATTATTGGGTAAGTGTCTCTAGTAAATTTCAATTATATTTTGTGATTATATCTTAGATTTAATATCAAATTCGTGAGAATCTAAAGGAAAATTTGAGGATATTGTAAAATCTTTCAAAAATATAAAATGATGACTTGAATGGCCAAATGGTATCGGATAATTAATTTTTGTATGGGTGAACTTGTAGCGAAATGTATGTTCGGTTTTTGTAAATTTTGTTTGGTTCTGAGTTCGGTCCCGGAAAGTTGACTTTTTGCAAATTGTATAAGAATCATAGTTTTGTGGATTGAAATTATTTTCTCTTATATTTTTTGATTTATTCAAGTTGTTTTTTGCTTGATTGTGCCAAGCGTTGATGAATCGGTAAAGTAAAAGCTAAATTGAGTATTGAATTGGCCGAATTGAGGTAAGTATCTTGCCTAACCTTGTGTGAGGAACTTCCCCTTAGGGATTAAGTATTCTATGCTAATTGTAGTTCGTGCATGCGAGGTGACGAGTGTGTGCTCGGTCTTATTTGTGTGAAATTTGCCTCTAGGGTTCTTAGGTCCTTTTGTTCATTATGTGCAAAGTATTTTGTCATGCTTGAGTTTCTTAATTTCTTAAATTATGTCATATGCTCTATATGATGTTGCTAGCTTTTCTCTGATTCTTACGTGTTATTTGATCCCTAATTTCCTTAATTGAAGTGATAGCCTACCTTATTATTTTGATACTTCTTGATTGTGAGTTCCTCTATGACTTCATGCAACTATGTTACATGTCCATTTGTTTTGGTTACTGGTGTAATTATCACGTGCTTATTATATCTTGTCGCATTGTTAAGGTCAATGTGCTTCTTGGTTTTCTTTTCGTGATCCTTATTATGTACTATTAATGCTTGACTTGATGAGCATTCATGTTGGACCAGGCTTATTGTAATTCCTTGTTATTTAACCGTTGTTGAGTATTGACTCAAGTTGGGATTCATTTTGTGAAGTTAATTGTTGGAACAAGATTGGTTATTGTTGATTCCCATGCGTGTTGTTTATGATATTGTTCCCTTGCTGGAAAGTTATTATTTATGATATTGTTTTCCTTGCCGGGATGTTATTGCTTATGATATTGGTTCCCTTGCGAGGATATTGTCATTATACTATTGTTCCCTTGCCGGGATTCTTTTGTGATTGGTGTTGATTTATATATTAGGATCGAATGGCACACCACAACAATATTACATGGGATTGGGTTATATGCCACAACATTATTATATGGTATCGGGTTGAACGCTGTAATAAGGAGTAAAAAGGGTAGACATGTGGGGTCCGGTTGCACACTGCAACATCATTATATTATTTGAATCGGATTGCACTCCGCAACAATATTATATAATTTGGATCGGGTGGCACGCCTCAACATCATTAGACGATTTGGATCAGGTTGCACGATGCAACAATATTATATGATTGGGATCGAGTTGCACGTTGCAACAAGAAAGAATAAAAGTAAATATTGATTCTTATAGTAAGAACGAGAGTAAAAGTACGAGAGATAAAACACGAAGGGTGATGTCGTGCACTTTTTGTTTGCTGTGTTTATTTTTTGTTATCAATTCAAGTGTTTTAACTGTTTAGATTTCTTTACTGCTATGATCCTTTGTGTTGGAATTCATAGTGTTTTCAGTACCTCGTCGTGTTTATATATACATATTTCAATACTTTAAATTTCAAAATTTGTCACATTTTTAATTTAATTAGTTACTCAAATAAATTCCTTTAAATTGTCTGAAGTTGTAATTTACTTAAAGAGGAATTTCTACTAAGTTAATTTATTAAATCCCATGTTAAAGATAATAATTCATTCGATGTTCTATTTTAAATTCAGAATGGTGCTTTCTTTATTCAAATGATTTCTAAAAATAACTTTATCTTTTCTTGTTGAGTTCCTAATTGGTTTAGAAGTTGTACTCTACTTTATGTTATGTAAATGAGACTCCTGGAGCATCTTAGTTGCATTAGTTATGGTTCCTACGTACTGAGTAACATGAGAACGTTGTTGTACAAAGTGAGACAAAATATGTAGGCACAAGGTGCCGGGTGTGCTAAAGGTTTAGAAGTTGAGGTTATGATATGAGACATCAAGTTCTGATATGGCTGGGGTTGTGCACCAGAAATGATATGATTGATTGAGTTGACATTGACTTCCTTACTTGGGTTCATTCTACTTCTCTCTGTTCCAGCTATGTTTGTGTTGATTTATTTGGTTATCTTTCATTTCTATCCGAGTTCCCTTTTATTATTTTGACTGTTTGTAGATTGGTTTATCTCTGTGGTTGATATTATTTCGTTACTTTTATCTTGATATTTGTTATCATATCCTATTTAATCCGTCTGACTAGTAGGTGTCTTGACTGTTCCACCTCACTACTCCATCGAGGTTAGTATTGATACTTATTGGACACCATTATGGTGTGGTCATACTACACTTCTGTACATTTTTATGCACAGATTTAGGTATTTGATCTATAGTAGCGGTGCAGGTCATTATGGTAGAGATTTAAGGTAAACCTATTGCAGCGTTCGCAGGCCTCGGAGTCACCTTCACTTGTACGAGTAATTACTTCCATTTGTTCCTTTTGTTGCGGAACAGTGATGTATTTTTTTTTTGTATAACTACTCTTAGAAAGAATTATGACTTGTACCACCGGTTTTGAAAGTTTTAATTTGTTAAGAATTATTTAAATTAAAAATAGCAAATATAACTGTTGCCTCAGTTAATATTAGGCTTACCTAGTTTAGAGACTAGATGCCATCACGACTCTTTTGGAGGTATTTTGGATCGTGACGGTACTACATTTTTATATTTTGTTATCACACTAGGTATGTGCATGCCTTTGTAAAGACCATAAAATTTTGTATTGATTTTAAGACCTTAAACTACACCGACGATAAATATAGATAACATTTTGCCTGCCAAAGGATACTATAGACAAGTACCACAATCACATGATCATGATAATAAGAGCAGAAGAGGTGTTAGAAGCAGTTTAGGGTCTAAGAAGAGCCGTCTAAAATGTCAATTGAGAACTATGCAATGAGCTAAAGTTTTAAATGAGCTTGCACAAAGATCTGATTTTGAACGAGTATAAATTTCAAGATATAAAGAGTTATTTGTTTTAGAAACTACACGGCTAAAGTTTATAAGTCTAGTTTTCATATCATCAAAACGTTCGTCATATGAACATCCATAAAGGAGTTATAACCGTTTTACTAAGGGATAGAAGACTCAAAAACATATTAAATATTCTCCTACGCACGAAATAGAGTACCTACGTAGCAAGGAAGCATCCATGCATAGAGAGGAAGTAGCTATGCGAAAGGGTCTCAGGCTTTGCACGCCCAAGTCCTTCTATGCATGCATGTTATATGTGGCCATGCATGTACATCTCTAGCAGCAACAAAAATTAGGAAGGGAATATGGCCTAACTAAACATGGCCAAGCATAACCCTCGACCCTTTAATACAAGTTCTTGATGGGCATGTATAAACTAGGGTATAATAAAGAAGAATATCAATACTGATGGGTAGAGATAAATGGTAGAATTGAGTGTTCTATTGAATGTATTGAGTTCATAATGCCAAAAGGAAATGAACTAAGATGCGATTGCAAGAATTGATCATTATGGGAGAAGTTAACGACATTGCCAATTGTATTAAGTATTGTAAACCGTTCTCACATTTATTGCTTACTCTATCTTTGTTTGTTATTATGTGACTTGCCGAGGTGGTTAGTTTGGTTCCAGAGTGTCACGACCCAAAACTCAACATCGTGATGGCGCCTATCATGGAAATATACTGTCCTCAACTCAACATAATCTAAAACCACAATACAAAATTCCATTTCAGGGAAGGACGACGTACTATGATACTTTCTGTTTTATCAAGCCCTGCTTTGGTCTCTGGTTTGATGGTTGTACATGCTAATAATCCGATACATTCTATTTTGTTTCTCATCCCAGTCTTTCGCAACACTTCAGGTTTACTTCTTTTTTTAGGTCTCGACTTCTTCGCTATGATTTCCCCAGTAGTTTATATAGGAGCTATAGCCTTTTCATTCCTAATCGTTGTTATGATGTTACATATTCAAATAGCGGAGATTCACGAAGAAGTATTGCGCTATTTACTGGTGAGTGTTATTATTGGACTGATCTTTTGGTGGGAGATGTTATTTATTTTAGATAATCTTCAAACCGCTTGCATAAAACTTTATCATTTAAAATAAACTGTTTATAACATAAGCAAAATTCATAATACGATTTGACCAGCCCAAAACCAGGGTGTCACGGAGTACATGAGCGCTTAGAGAAATAGCATAGTCTACTACAATGTTTACGGAATACAAATGAAAAACAACTAGAATAGAGATGAAGGGTCACGGCCTGTGAATGCCAAGTAGATTCCTCAACAATCTCAAAAGCCTACAACCTCGTTCAATAAGTGCTACTGGGACCGAAAGTACCCAAATTTGCACACAAGGTGCATGGGGTAACATGAGTACACCACCTCAGTAAATAACAATTCCAAACTATAAATTGAAATGTAGTGATGATCTCAATCTCATCAAGGATAATAGAAATAACGTACAAAAAAGTAGGCATACTTTAAGCTAAATAAACGGCTCAAATCAGTGAAACAGAGCATATATGAACATGGTGAAGTATATAACTCTGCTACATTAACATGCTAATATACATGCTGTATATAATGCACCATGATGAGTTCCTCATGATCACACAATCCCAATTACTCGTTCGCTCAGTACTATATATGGCTCATACGGCCTAGGAAAAATCCATTCGGGAATATATACACCTCTAACAGTAGTCACTCAATACTGAGGAAGGGCAATCTCTCTCTATGGAGACGATCCATCTCCAAATAATGATAATAAACTCACAACCACTCGGTACTGTATATGGCTCACACGGCCCAGGGAAGATCTATCCCATAATATATACATCTCTGGCTATTAGTTTCTAGTACAGAGGAAAGACATGCCAATGCAGCCTCATAGAGAAGATCCATCTACATACCAAAGGAAGATCCATCCCTGAATATTATCAACCGCGCTCACTAGGGGTGTGCTACATACTCCAGAGGGGCTCCTTAAGCCCAAGCACTAAATCATCAACATAACCGCTGCGGTGTAGAGCCCGATCCAATACCTTTCACTCATAATCAGGCTCTTGGCCTCACATAGTCATCACTCTCCAGTCTCACCTACGGGCTCACAATGCCATGAAAACTATCCTGGAACAACGATATGATGTGAAAGGAAGTAACAAGTGAGACTAAGATGTGATATTAAATGCATGATCATGACAGAGTATGTAATGTAAATAAAATCAATGAGATGACAGCAAGAAACGAGCAGTAGGGGTCTCAACAGTATCGGCGTAAAGCCCTAGCATGATAACTAGCATGATTTCCAGTCCATTTACTTTATCATATGAAGAAAACACATATACCAACGAAAATATATCTTTATTCGGGGCCATGGGATGAACCAGGTCACAATTCTCGCGCTGCACGCCCACACGCCCGTCACTGCGCATGTGCATTACCTCAATACTAATCACATATCACGTATTTCAGGGTTTCGAACCCTTAGAACTTTGTTTGAAGGCGTTACTTACCTCAACAAAGCCAAAATCCTACACCGTAATGCTTTTGCCCCTCAAGTCGACCTCCGGATGCTCGGAATCTATCCATCAACAATTCAATACAATCAAGATGAGCTAGAGGAATCAATCCCATGAGAAAATACTAAGCTTTAGGCTAAAGGTCAAACAGTCAACTCAAAGCAGGGCCCCGAGCCCATGTCTCAAAAACTGACCAAAGTCACAAAATCCAACACCTATTTAGTTACGAGACTAACCATACTAGATTTACTCAATTACGACTTCGAACTTCCAAATCCAAAAATTCATTTTATGAAACTCCAAATATATTCCCATATTCCATCCGAAACAACAAATAAAGTGATGAAATCAATGATAGATTCATAATTATTAGCCAAAACCGTGTTAAAGTTACTTACTCCAATAATTTCCCTGAAAAATTCTCGAAATTCGCCTCAAGCCGAGCTCCCAAGGTCCAAAATGTGAAATAAAACCCTAAACTTTGCTTATATAGTTCCCTCTGAACTTCCAGTCCGTGGTCCGCATATTTCTCATCGCAACCACACAATCACTACCGCGGTCCGTAAAATTCCTTCGCGGTTACGAGTCTTGAGCCAACCTCTACCGCGGTCCATGAGATTCTCACCGCGATCGCGAAACAACAAATAAAATGATGAAATCAATGATAGATTCATAATTATTAGCCAAAACCGTGTTTAAGTTACTTACTCCAATAATTTCCCTAAAAAATTCTCGAAATTCGCCTCAAGCCGAGCTCCCAAGGTCCAAAATGTGAAATAAAACCCTAAACTTCGCTTATATAGTTCCCTCTGAACTTCCAGTCCGCGGTCCACATATTTCTCATCGCAGCCACACAATCACTATAGCAGTCCGTGAAATTCCTTCGCGGTTACGAGTCTTGAGCCAACCTCTACCACGGTCCACGAGATTCTCACCGCGACCGCGAATGTTGAATCAACTCCTTATACGGTCTGTGAAGTTATCATCACGGCAACATTCACCTACCACGGTCCGCGTAATCCACACCACGACCGCACTTCCAATGATCCGAGACTTGCAACTTTCCAACACCAGATATCAGGTATTTTTCCAACTCCCAAGGCAAAATAATGATTCGATAACCACCTGAAACTTACCCGAGGCCCCTTGGACCTCAACCAAACATCCCAACATATCCCATAACTTCATTCAAACTTAACTAAAACTTAGAATTACTCAAAATAACATCAAAACACCAAATGGCCCTTGGATTCAAGCCTAAGAACTTCTAAACTTCCAAATTCCACAAATGACGCCGAAACCCACCAAATTACCTCGGAATGACCTAAAATTTTACACACACATTATGAATGACTTTACAAACCTACTTAAACTTCCAAAACCCCATTCTGACCCGATATCTAATTTTTTTCCACTGCTGACCAAAATCACAAAATTTTCAACTTTCGTCAATTCATGCCTAATTCTACCATGGGCCTCTAAATCACATTCCGGACACGCTCCAAAAACTAAAAACACCTGATGGAGCCAATGGAATCATCCAAATTCATATCTGAGTTCGTTTACTCATAAGTCAACATTCGGTCAACTTTCCCAACTTAAGCCTTTTCAAAAGAGACGAAGTGTGACAATTTTCTCCCAAACCACTCCGAACCCGAACTAGCTAACGCGATAAGATAAAATAAAGTTTAAGAACATAAAATGAAGCAAACAAATAGGGATATGGGGCTATAACTCCCAAAATGACCGACCGAGTTATTACACGGAGAAGTTTCTGAACGAATTAGGACACTTAGTTTGGGGATTGGAAGCCTAAGTTGAAAGAGTTGAGCGGATATTGACTTATATGTAAATGACCCGGGAATGAAGTTTTGATGATTCTAATAGCTCTGTATGGTTATTTTGGAATTAGGAGTGTGTCCGGATATTGATTTGGAATTCCATAGATGATTTTGGCTTTAATTGGCAGAAGTTGGAAAAGTTGAAGCTTTGAGAGTTGGGAAGTTTGACCAAGAGTTTACTTTATAGTTACCGGGCTTGTATTTCGATTATGGGAGTTGCAATAGATATATTGTGTTATTTATAACTTGTGTGCAAAAGTTAAAGTATATAGGAGTTGGTTTGATAGGTTTCGGCATCGATTGTAGGTGTTGGTAATCTATTAATTTCTATTGGCTTGAATTGAGGTACGATTCATATTTTTGATATTATTTGATGTCGTTTGAAGCTTCGACTAAGTTTGTATGATATTTTGGGATATGTTGGTATGTTTAGATGGGGTCCCGAGGACTTCGGGAGTAATTAAGATTGATGACAAGTGCAATCGCACGTGCGAAGAATTTGTCACAAGTAATCGACCATAGAAGCAGTCATAGATTTAAAACTAATTTTTTGCTAAATCAATTACGAAATATTTTTCTAAAATGCACAATATCTGTGTCACATCTTCGCTACGAAAATGTTCAATTTTTATAAGATCCTCTTGGCTGTTATTCAAAAGGTCCAACAATGTATATATATTGGACATAACATAGAAATCACACTTGGAAAAGGTGGACAGTTAGCTAGAGCAACAAGTGCTGTAGCGAAACTGATTGATCAAGGTTTGACGGAAGAACATTATAAGTTTCCAACGCCTTACAATTTGTTCTCATCAGGAACCTCGGGTGTTGGATGTAGATTTTGAACTTTAGGATGGACTTCACCGGTTTTATTTTAAAGGGAAAGAGTAACATGAAGTTCAGAATTTGGGTGTAGCCAATACTCCCCAAAAAATGGAAATGATCTATGGCCGAATTTGTAACAAATCAAATAAAGTGAAACTTCTATTTGTACCTCATAAAAATGCTTGTTTGCATCAAAACTCCAGGTTCCTCTGGGTAAATGCATTAAAAATGGACAAATTTTAGCAGATGCTGCTGCTACGGTTGGTGGCGAACTTGCTTAGAATAAAAATGGGTAGAGCAAGATTATGTACTGACCGACAAGACATGATAATTCATGATTCCCAACCAATTAGTCATCTGAATCTTAGAATGTGCTAATATTGGTTAAAAATCTCAAGTGGACGAATCAGAATCTTGAGGATGTCTTTCATTTGTCTATCATTATAGACAATCCCATCCATATTATCCATTCTATGGAATTCAAACTTGAACTTTATTTTCTATTTCTATTACGATTCATCATTTGTATCTAATTGGCTCCTCTTTTTTTTTTCTTTTTTTTTCAATTTTAGCATATCGATTTATGCCTAGAATAGAATTCATAGGAATATTCTAACATAGAGTAGAATCGAACATGGAGAAGATTCATTGATAATAGTAAAAAGATGATACCGAAAGGCGGAAAGGGGAACCGACTCATTCCTTCCTTGCGGAGGACGAATCAAGTCCTGAAGTTGGTTCATCGAGCAAGAGGAGAGAAAGATCAACAAGGATTTCATACCCTATGCTAGTTCTTTTTCTATCTCCCCTAGATATGCCTTTAATAAGTCCTCCACCTATTCTCGTATGACGTTGCGCCTAAAGTCTTATGGCCAAAGGTCTCTGGTGCGTCGTAATAGCCTACTGGTATACAAGCATACCGTGTTCTAGGTTGGTTAAGCTTATGAGCATAAAAAAGGAAGTCTGTGCCAGAGATCCCTCTACACAAGATGCCGTGTAGAACCATCTTGTGGTCATTGAGTATAGGAACTCGATAAGACAGACCTCTTCGAGCAACCTTAACATACTAGAAGTTTCCAACTTAATATTAAATAAGTCCGAACTAATATACTTGTGTCAAAAATTCCTTGAATCGGTTTGCCATTTCCATAAAGGATATAATTGACAATTCGAAGCTGTACATTATCCCTTTCCTGCAATGGATCCGGTGGAAAAAGGGTTGTCAAATTTATACCGTTCGTTATTTCATATGTGATGACAGGTCGAACTAAAATAAAAAACTTTTTCTTGCTAGGTGTAATCCATTGGACATAGATTCAATTTTTCACTTTTTTGGATTCCTTGAATCGAGTTAGTGAAGATACCGCCCTAAATGGAAAGCTAGTCTTCTTTTTGATAGTAGAGATAGAAATGCAGCAAATCAAGAGGCATCACACGTGGAGAAAGTACTGGGGATTGAGGGATGCGCTAATACGAAGAGTTGTCTGCATCTGCAGGCTCGTAGATACGGGAAGTGGAGCGGAGAAGGAAGGTGCTTGATGGTTTGGTTTTCAGTAAAAGTGGGTGATGTTGCGCAGCTGCACGTGCGCAGAAGCACATGGTTGACCGCAAAAGCGGAATTTGGCTAGGAGGTGCCAGTCTGCAGATGCGACAACTTTTCCATAGAAGCACGACTATAGGAGCGGTCAAGTGACCGTAGGTGCGGAATCACCGACTGAAGGTTTAAATAGGAGTGTTTAGAGATTTCTCTCATTTTGGAATTTGCAAGTTCGGCTAGATAACATTTGGGTCCAGACTTATTTATGTATTTATAAGTTTAACTATTATTATGTACTATTATGCTTCTATATATTAATCTAGTTTTCTTATTTATTTTTAAATATTGACTTGCCTAGCAAGTCTTGTTAAACCTCGTTAATTGAAATTTGGGATCATGATATGTTTGAGCTATGTTTATGTTGATTGACTTACCTAACGGGTTGAGATAGGTGCCGTCCCAATTCTGGTGGAATTTGAGTCACGATAACAAGCGTTAAATAGACACTGTACATGATAAATTGAGGAGAATATATATTTTTAAAAGTTAAGAGTGGAGTTTATTTTTTAAAAGAAAAGTTGGAGGATACAAATAATATTCGTCTATCTAATGAGATTTTTACTGTGTAATTGTTAATGATGCATTTTGGAAAAATACATGGGGCCGTATCCCCCTCCCGAAAAGTTTAAGTGTTTATTAAAAAATTCGAAAAAGTACAAGGCAGTTATTATGTATTACCAATTAGTTAAAAGGTGTTAGCTGTCAAATTAAGTAAGTTTAAGTTGTTTAGAGCATACAACTCCGAATATTAACTACGAAAAGTGGTCTAAAATATCCATCAACTATCAAATTCGGTTTAAAATTGCCCCCCATCCACCTTTTGAGCTATAAAAGCCCTCCCGGTTAATGTTTGGGCTCACAAATCCCCTTGTTACTAAAGGCCTAGATCAGATTTTTAATTTAAGTGACGTGACATTAAATTATTGGCTAATTTAAAACTCACTCATATATTGTCCAACCCACCCATATCCGATCCATCACCCAAAATCAGTCCATATTTTCTAAACCCAAAAACCCCTTATCAAAACTCTATTGATGTAGGAATCTTCTTCTTCCGTTGCTTCTCGTGACCAAGGTGACTACTGTACATGTTATTGCGGGAACCCTACATGTTACCTATACTTGTTTTCTGGTAGTTCTTGAATCTGAAGCTTTCGCTATAACAAAATTGCTTCTTCCAATTAAGAAGTCTTGTGAAAATAAGATTTGACTCATTTGGCCTTTTTGACCAAGATTGAGAAAAGGAGTTTTTTTTTAAAGGAACCAATGTGGATTGTGGGGTTTGACATTACAACAAGTGTATAGCTTGTAACTACTAAGAAAATTACAGGATGCCATGACTACCCACGGTTCCACTATGCAGAATTTTAAGTGTAATAAAAGCAAAAAAAATTGAAGCAGATGATTCAATTAATCAAAACCCCATCTCAAGAAAAAATCTTCCTTGTAAAAATATTTCAAAAGTTTGAATCTTCTTCATTAGCCAATCAAAACCCATCTCTCTCTGTTGAATTCACTAAATTGTCGACTTTTACTTTCTCCTTCATTGAATCATTTTCTCTAAAAAAAATCCATAATTAGAGCTCAAACTTTTATCCAATCAAAGCACAAAACTTTTACATAATTTCAGTTCAAAAAGAAGATTCCGACATCAATGGGGGTTTTGACGAGGAGGCGTTTTTGGGTTTAGAAAATATAGATTGATTTTGGGTGATGGGTCGGGTATGAGTGGGTTGGACATAATATGGATGAGTTTTAAATTAGCCAATAATTTAATGTCACGTCACTTAAATTAAAAATCTGACGTGGGCTGTTATTAAGAAGGGCATTTGTGAACTCAAACATTAACGATAAGGGTTTTTTTAGCTCAAAAAGTGGATGAAGGAAATTTTAGACCAAATTTAATAGTTGAGGGACATTTTAGGCCCTTTTCCGTATTAACTAAATGAATGTGATTGGCTTACAGTATTCAATCACATACTTATATTGTGATTCATACATTGATTATAAATAAGATATTTCTTGTACAAATTTATGATATAAAATAATTTTTTCCAAACCCTTCAAATTTGATCAGATTAAGAAAATATTTTGTATTATTATTTATTAATCATGTGTTGCCTGATAATAGGTGAATTTAACTATAATTAGACCCTAAATAACCACCTTCTTGTATAGTTTGGATGATAAAAGTGATAAAAAAATATTCTTATTAGTGCTTTTCATGTTTTGCAGGTTATATATGATCAGAGAAGGCCATGGAGTACTTTTGGGATCAAATAGGGAGAAATAGATGCCGATCATAAAATTTCGTCAAGTAAACCACGCGAAACAGCTCAAGTCAAAACTGGATGAGGACTGTCGCAGTTCCACCGCGACCACGGCAGAACCGCGGTGGAACAGGGCTGCAGACAAAGTGAGAATCAGAGAGCATGTTTGGCCGCGGTTTGACCGCGACCGCGGCAGAACCGCGGCGGGAGCGGAAAACTTCAGGGACGAAAGTGTAAAATACGAGATTTTTAGCCCAAAACCCTATTTTAAATACTAGACTTCGCCAAAGAGAGGCATGTATTGTATTAGAGAGTATTTTAGCAAGGAAAGCAATTGTGAGAGATTACCAAAAACATCTTTCTTCTTTTCTTTGATTTTTCTTGCATGTTTTATGATGAATATTGTTTTAGTTTGTTTACCCATTGTTCTGAGTAGCTAAATCCTTTGTCTAAGATTTTGATGGAACCTATTGGGGGATGAACTTCTTGTTTATGTGAATACAAATATCTAGTTTCAATCTCTAATTGTTCAACTATGTATTTATTGTAGTTAATTGACAGGATCCTCAATTAGTTGTGCCTATTTAGTATGCATAACTCGGGAGAAAGTGCATATTTAGGTAATTGTTGAACAACACCACTCCCAAAGTATATGAGGGGTCAATAACCGAGGGTTTAAAGGCGGGATTAGGGATAGCAAAGCCTTGGGTGTAATCTAAAGTGAACTGTGTTAATTAAAGCAAGCTAGTGTATCTCGGGAGAGTGCAACTAGTAAATTACTTTGATTACTCGGGAGAGATTTACGGTAAGAAGAGCGTTCATGATTGATAGAGATGTGTTGGTAAATTTGTATGAAGCATAAACAGAAGGAAATCCATCAATATGGGAAATCATTACCTTAGCGTTTTCTCATTATTGTTTACAACCTTAGCATCCTTAGTTTACAGCTGTTTATTTCCTTGCAATTTTAGTTATTAAAGACACCATCAACTGTGATTCTCAACGTTTGGGAAATTTATTCTAAAGAGTTTAGTAGGTCTAAAGATAGTGATTGATACGTTAATTCCCTATGGGATTCGACTCTAGGCATAGTACCACAGATTATATTTGCAACGCCTACTTAGTCTTTTCATAGACACAGTTGAGCGTGATCAAATTTTGGCACTGTTGTCGGGGACTTAACGGAATTATCTATTACCATTGATAGAAATACAAAAATTCTTAGTGTAGTCAGTTTTCTCTCTACCCAATTTTTCATTGAAATTCTGACAGCTGTTGATCTGGTCGCATAGGTGTATGCCTAGAAATTCTATGAGGACTGGAGAACTATATGAAGGACTCTCAGACCCCAAGAAAAAATTACGGACATTGAACCGTGCCAACAAAAGACTTCAACAATCCCGACAAACATACAAATTCGAAATTGACATGGGAGACGTAAACGACCCTAACGGAAACGTCAGGAACCAACAAGCTGACTTAAATGCCAGAGAAGTGGCACCTCCTGTGCCTGAGGGTCTACTATATGACTGGGCACAACCCACAACTAACAATCTGGCCACCGCCATTGTTGTGCCCACAATACAAGCTAAATCATTCCAAATCACAAATAACATGCTGCACTTGTTGCAAAACAAGGGACTCTTTTCTGGGACATAAATAGAAGACCCTTAGCAGCACTTGAAGAACTTCCTGTCTATCTGCAAAACTTAAACGCAGCCCAACGTGACTCCAGAAGCAATCATGATGTTATTGTTTCCATTCTCGGTGACAAGAGCTGCGCAGGTTTGGCTAAATTCAGTCCCCATAAACTCAATAGAAACTTGGGATGAGTTAGTCAAGCAATTTCACAGCAAGTTCCACCCACCCAATAAAACTGCTCAATAAATTGATGAGATCGTGAGCTTCAAATAGAAACCAATGGATACACTGCATGAGACATGGGGCACGTTTAAAGGAATATAGGTATGTGTCCCCACCACGGTGTTCCAGAACAGATGTTGGGACAAGGGTTTTAAATGGCACTGTCAGACAGCATGAAGAATATTGTAGATGCCTCTGCTGGTGGGGAATTCTTGAGCAAAACCTGGAGAGAAGGTCAGAATCTGCTTGACAAGATGGCACAGAATTCGGGGTGGACGACTAGGAATGCACCTATCACTCGAGTGGTGCACTCAGTGCCTCTTGATCCCTCAAATACCATGGCTGAAAATATGGTGACCCTCCTGACATAGATGAGCATACTCACCAAAAAGGTGGAGGAATCAGGGCAGAAATAACAAGTACATATTATAGATACTACCAACGGGGGTTTGTGCACATCTTGCATTAGCCAGCCGATTGGTAATCCTTGGAACGGAGAACTTGATAATCATCATCAGAACCTTGAAAACATGAACTATGTGTCCAACTATGGAAGCTAGAGACAGAGCAATCAAAATTGGGGTCAGCAAAATCAGCAGCATTATAGGACGGCGCAGCCGCATTTTAACACAGGAAACATGGGAGGTATGAGACCTCCCCAATAATATAGCACCTTATCCCAGGCCACAGGGGTACAACAATCACAATCAGCAGCAAGGGTATCCCCCACCTCAGCAGCAGCATGGGGGGGGGGGAGGCAAGAAGATGAGTTCACTAGACTTGAAGCTATGATGCAGCAAGTTATTGGGTCCAATGCAAAAATGAATGAAAGAGTAGATGCACATGATGCAGCAATAAAAAATATTGAAGTTCAAATGGGCCAGATTTCAATGTCTTTGAACAAGTGTCCTCAGGGGACAATACCAGCAGATACCCAGATAAATCCAAAAGATTAAGGCCCAAAGCAGCTGATGGCAGTGAGTCTCCGTAGTGGCAGGGATCTAGATGTAGAACAAGAGAGAGCTCGAGAAAATATATATGCTGAGACACTCATTCCAGTGCTCATTGATCTGGATGAGTTTACGATACTGACAGTGGTGACAGTCCAGCCTGCTCAGGAAGAAAAGAACATTTAGCAGGAGACCGAGAAAGTAGCTGAGCCAGTTGAAGAGCCAGTAGTTGAAATAGTAGCCGATAAAGAGATGTCCCAAGTGATTGGGAAGAAGAGACCTCGTGCACCTTTTCCACAGAGGCTGGCCAAGCATAAAAAGGAGGAGCAGTATAAAAAGTTCTTTGAAATGCTCAAACAAATCCAGGTAAATATTCCGTTGATTGAAGGTTTAAAGGAGATGCCTGGATACGCAAAAATGATGAAGGACTTGATGTCCCGGAAGTTTGACTTCCAAGACTTGTCCACGGTTACACTTACCCATACTTGTAGTGCAGTGGTAACTAGACCTATTGCTGAAAAGCTGTCTGATCCAGGTAGCTTTACAATTCCATGCGCTATTGGAAATTTCGCCTTTGCTAAGGCACTCTGTGATTTAGGGTCCATCATTAATCTTATGCCCCTGGCTATCTATAAGAGGTTGGGCATTGGGAGAGCTAGACCCACAACCATGTTGTTGAAACTGGACGATAGGACTGTGAAGCGTCCATTTGGTATCCTTGATGATGTGCTTATTCAGGTGGGGAAATTTGTGTCCCCTGCAGATTTTGTGATCTTGGATTGCAAAGTGGATGAAGAGATTCCTATAATCTTAAGAAGACCATTCTTGGCCATGGGAAGAGCTCTGATTGACTGTGAGACTGGGGAGCTCAAGATGAGGCTCAATTATGAAGAAATAACATTCAATGTACAAAATTCTATGAGGCGACCAAACGAGTTAGCCAATTGCTCTCTTATTGATGCCGTGGATGTAATCGTAGAGTCTGATGATCAGGTGTTGCCAATTGAGGACCCCCTTTCTGCATGTTTGATGAACGTAGATGAAGTGAATGGTGAGGATCTAGCGGAATGGGTGTTGGCATTAGAAGGTAGAGGGTTCTGGGATAGAGATCTAGAATTCGAGCCCTTGCACTTGGAAAAGAGAGAAACTCCTCCAGCTAAGCCATCCATTGAAGAACCACTAAAGCTGGAGTTAAAGCCATTACCAGCCCACCACAAGTATGAATTTTTGGGACCTGATTCCATATTACATGTTATTATCTCATCTAGTTTGTTAGATGTGCAGGTTCAAAAACTTTTACAGGTACTAAAGGAGTGCAAAACTGTCATTAGGTGGACCTTGGCAGACATCAAGGGGATCAGCCCCGCCTACTGCATGCACAAGATTCTGCTGGAAGAGGGGCACAAACCTTCCAAGAAACACCAGAGGAGGCTGAACCCCAATATGAAGGAAGTGGTGAAGAAGAAGGTGATAAAATAGTTGGATACGGGAATCATTTTCCCAATCTCTGAGAGAAGCTGGGTGAGCCCAGTTCAATGTGTCCCTAAAAAGGGTGGCATGACGGTTGTGAAAAATGACAACAATGAATTGATCTCAACAAGAACTGTCACATGATGGAGAATTTGTATGTACTATCGAAAGTTGAATCTAGCCACCCGGAAGGACCACTTCTCATTTCCCTTCATTGATCAAATGTTAGACAGACTGGCAAGGAGGTCACACTTCTGTTTTCTGGACGGGTACTCAGGATAAAATCAGATCTCCATTGCTCCAGAGGACAGGGAGAAGACCTCTTTCACATGCCCGTATGGTATTTATGCCTTTAGATGGATGCCCTTTGGCCTATGAAATGCACCTGCCACATTCCAACGGTGCATGATGGCCATATTCACTGACATGGTAGAGGACATAATGGAGGTGTTCATGGATGACTTCTCAGTGGTGGGGAATTCATTTGATGAGTGCCTGATAAATCTCATGCGAGTGCAGAAACGGTGCATCGAGACGAACTTGGTTCTGAACTGGGAGAAGTGCCACTTCATGGTACAAGAAGGCATAGTCTTGGGACACCGGGTGTCAAGCAAGGGAATTTAGGTGGATCGTGTGAAAGTGGATGTAAAAGCAAAGCTGCCTCCCCCAACCTCAATCAAAGCAATCAGAAGTTTCCTTAGGCATGCCAGTTTTTACCGGAGGTTCATAAAAGACTTCTCCAAAATTGCCAACCCTCTCTGTAAGTTGCTAGAAAAAGATCACCCATTTTTTTTCTTGATGATTGCAGGGTAGAATTTGAGGAGTTGAAAAAGAGACTGGTCACTGCACCCATCATTGCTGCCCCAACTGGGAGCAACCGTTCTAACTTATGTGTGATACCAGTGACTACGCAGTGGGGGCAGTGCTGGGCCAGCAGAATGACAAACTGATGTACCCAATCTACTATGCTAGTATAATGTTGAGTGGCGCCCAGTTGAATTACACTGTGACTGAGAAGGAAATGTTAGCGGTGGTGTTCGCGTTCGATAAGTTCCGATCCTACCTGATAGGGTCCAAGGTAATTGTATATACTGACCATGCAGCTCTTAGGTACTTAATCGAGAAAAAAGAATCTAATCCACGCCAGATTCGTTGGGTGTTGCTATTGCAAGAATTCGATCTTGAAATTCGTGACCGTAAAGGAACTGCGAATCAAGTCGCTGATCATCTATCACGACTTGAGGGAGCTGAAAAGGAAGTTGAGGTTGAGGAAATTCTGGAAACTTTTCCAGACGAGCAGCTGCTCGCCACCACTCACCAAAAAGTTCCATGGTATGGAGACTTTGCTAATTACCTGGCCAATGGTATAGTTCCTCACGACCTTTCATCGGTCCAAAGGAAAAGATTTTTTCGTGAAAGCCGCCAGTATTACAAGGACGAGCCTTATCTGTTTAGAATATTCCTTGATAATATGATCCGGAGATGCGTCCCCGAGATAGAGCAATTTTCTATTTTGTAGGCTTGTCACGCATCGGCGTATGGTGGACACTTTGGAGGTGTCAGGACAGCGACAAAGATGCTAGAGGCTGGATTCTTCTGGCCAACAGTGTTTAAAGATGCTCATTTATGGGTGAAGGGCTGCAATGAATGTCAGCGCATTGGGAACATTTCCCGTCGCCACGAGATGCCCATGAACCCAATTTAAGAGGTGGAAGTGTTTGACGTCTGGGGAATCGACTTCATAGGTCCCTTCGTCAGCTCCTATGGCAATAAGTATATTCTTGTTGCTGCAGACTATGTGTCCAAATGGGTGGAAGCTGCTGCATTACCCACCAATGATGCAAAAGTGGTGGTAGGATTTCTAAACAAGAACATATTCAACAGCTTTGGGACGCCACGAGCAATTATCAGTGATGGGGGCACTCACTTTTGCAACAGAGCCTTTGAAAAGTTGCTGGCTAAATACGATGTGCGCCACAAGGTGGCTACTCCTTACCACCCACAAACTAGTGGACAGGTCGAAGTGTCCAATAGAGAAATCAAGAGTGTATTAACTAAAACGGTGAATGCCACAAGAACTGATTGGGCGAGGAAGTTAGATGATGCACTCTGGGCTTACAGAACTGCTTTCAAAACACCAATTGGTATGCCACTATACAAGTTGGTGTTTGGGAAGGTCTGCCACCTACCAGTGGAACTTGAACATAAAGCGTGGTAGGCATTCAAATAGCTTAACTTGGACATGGAAGCTGCGGGCACAATACGAATCACTGAATTGCATGAGCTCGAGGAGTTCAGACATCTTGCTTTCGAGAGCACAATGTTGTACAAGGAGAAAATGAAGAGGTTGCACGACCAGAACATTGTTGAGAGAAATTTCAAACCCGGGGACATGGTATTGCTCTACAACTCAAGACTGCGTCGGTTCCCAGGTAAACTTAAGTCATGATGGTCTGGACCATTTCGAGTAATTGAATTTTTCCCTTCAGGGGTTGTTGAGATTGACACAGAGAAGGACTCTCATATATTTAGAGTCAATGGTCAAAGATTGAAACCATAAGTGGGCATGAGCGAGAAAAAAGAAGTGTCTGAGCTGCACCTGACTGAACCATAGAGGTCGAGCGAGCCTTAAATGCGCTCATCCTGCTTCGTGCCGTGACGTTAAATCAGACGCTGCGTGGGAGGCCACCCATGACATTGTTGTAAGTGTACTACATTAGTTAAAATTCTAAAAAAAAAAAAGAAAAAAAAAAGAAAAAGGCCAGTTGCACCTAAAGATAAGTGGGGGTCACCTATGAACCAAAATGTGGAAGAATGATTGAGCTGAACATGGATATTGAAATAAAAGGAAGTGTGTATTAAAAGTGCTTAGGGAGGTTAGTCACTATATCCAAATATATCCTACCCGTCCCTTAGCCTACACTACAACCAAATAAAGACCTCTTGATCTTTGACTGAACAGCTCGATTAGTAGAGTATTACACTAGGGGCAAGCTTATGGTGTGTCTGTGTGGCATGTGAATGTTCTTTGCTGAGAGTGAGTGAATTCTTCTTATATTTGGTTCCTTGTTGCTTGAATTTTATGTATGTGGAACTCCTCTCAAAATTGTGATGTGAGGGCATGTGACTCAGGAAGAAAAAGTGAGTTTTCACCTCTGTTCGAGTAACTAGAGTGAGCATGAGTGTGTCATGGTGTTAGAGTCTTCATCTAAGGCGTGACTGTTGGACTACTTAGGTTGGTCATTCATAATGGCGGGTGTGGCACAAAAATTGGGTAATGCATTGAACGGTTAGGCCTAGAAGTGTGGTTTAACTTGCTCGAGGAAGAGCAAAGGTTTAAGTGTGGGGTGTTGATAATAGGTGAATTTAATTATAATTAGGCCCTAAATAACCATCTTCTTGTATAGTTTGGATGATAAAAGTGATAACAAAATGCTCTTATTAGTGCTTTTCATGCTTTGCAGGTTATATATGATCAGAGAAGGCTATGAAGTACTTTTGGGATCAAATAGGGAGAAATAGAGGCCGATCGTAAAATTCCGTCAAGTAAACCGCACGAAACAGCTCAAGTCAGAACTGGAAGAGGACTGCCGCGGTTCCACTGCGACCGCGGTTCCACTACGACCGCGACAGAACCGCGGTGGAAGAGGGCTACAGACAAAGTGAGAATCAGATAGCATGTTGCGGCAGAACCGCGGCGGGAACGGAAAGCTTCAGGGACTAAAGTGTAAAACACGGGATTTTTAGCCCAAAACCCTATTTTAAACACTAGACTTCACCCAAGAGAGACATGTATTGTATTAGAGAGTATTTTAGCAAGGAAACCAATTGTGAGAGATCACCAAAAATATCTTTCTTCTTTTCTTTTATTTTTCTTGCAAGTTTTATGATGAATATTGTTTTAGTTTGTTTACCCATAGTTATGAGTAGCTAAATCCTTTGTCTAAGGTTTTGATGGAACCTGTTGGGGGAACTTCTTGTTTATGTGAATACAAATTGCTAGTTTCAATCTCTATTTGTTCAACTATGTGTTTATTGTAGTTAATTGACAGGATCCTCAATTAGTTGTGCCTATTTAGTGTGGATAACTCGGGAGAGAGTGCATATTTAGGTAATTGTTGAACAACACCACTCCCAAAGTATATGAGGGATCAATAACTGAGGGTTTAAAGGCGTGATTAGGGATAGCAAAGCCTTGGGTGTAATCTAAAGTGAACTGTGTTAATTAAAGCAAGCTAGTGTATCTCGGGAGAGTGCAACTAGTAAATTACTGTGATTACTCAGGAGAGATTTATGGTAAGAAGAACGTTCATGATTGATAGAGATGTGTTGATAAATTTGTATGAAGCATAAACAGAAGGAAATACATCAATAGGAGAAATTATTACCTTAGCGTTTTCTCATTGTTGTTTACAACCTTAGCATCCTTAGTTTACAGCTGTTTATTTCCTTGCAATTTTAGTTATGAAAGACACCATCAACTGTGATTCTCAATGTTTGGGAAATTGATTCTAAAGAGTTTAGTAGGTCTAATGATAGTGATTGATACGTTAATTCCCTGTGGGATTTGACTCTGGGCATAATACCCCGGATTATATTTTCAATGCCCGCATAGTCTTTTCATAAACATAGTTAAGTGTGATCATTGCCTCACATGTTATATCCAAAAAAACAAAGGCACATGTTATATCCAAAAAAACAATACATTTTTTGGTAAGTTCTTATGATGGCACCATCAACAACAGAGAGAAGATGATGTTGACGTTGAAGACCATCGAATAATCAGGAATTTTATCTTGAGAAATTTTTGGTCCTTCAGTCTGAACTTATCAAGACCAAGATAAAAGAGGATGTATTTCCAGCATCCCACTGCCCGACAATAAAAGCATTTACCTGAAGAAGCATTTTGAGATCACTACCTCGAACAAAATAGAAAATTTAATAATTTCGAAAAATAGTACACGTGTTTGTTGGTCTTGAGGATCCGCGTGACATAACCTTGAGGATCCGCGTGACATAACCATGTCAGCATATATTATTGAAAATTAAGAATTTGACTTAAATAAATTGTAATTATGGCAGACAAAATAAAGAACAAGACCATTGAGGCTATTCGGGAGATATTTGGAGTATACAATGAATTCACCTTAAAAGAAGTAACATAGTTTAGGAAAACACATTATTGGGCGTTAAATTGAAGTTGAGGAGATTGATGATATCACCGACAATAATTTCTGTCAGGGGAGGAAAAACTTATATTTGATCTGAATAATCACATATAATATATTTTTTTTATATTTCATTCCTTGAAAATACTTATCCGACTTAGAGTATACACCAAATATAGAACTCTCCCTCTCCAAATTTGTTGAGTGGGTAATATATGTGAATTAAGATTGAAGCAGAAGTTAAAATGTAAAGCCTTTTGGGTGTGTTTTCACCAAGGCTGTAGATAGTTTATATATAGCAACAAATGTACAACATTAGCCAAACTGACCTATGATTTATAGGAATTTGAATTTACAATGTAATCTGAATCCTTATCTAATATATTTAAAAGATACACATCTAAACCATATCTGATATATCCAAAAGATACAATGGTCATCTAACACCCCCGACAAGCTCATGTCGACTTTAGAGACATTGAGCTTGGACAGTAACTGAGAAAATCGAGAGGAGCTTAGAGCCTTGGTAAATATATCAGCTGCTTGATCTGTGGAAGGAATGTACCGAACAGAAAATTGGCCACGATCAACCTTTTCTCGGACAAAATGGTAGTCAATTTCAATGTGTTTCGACCGTTGATAAAAAACAGGATTGGCGGTGAGATAAATAGCACTAATATTGTCACAAAAAACTACTGGAGCAGGAGGGCAAGGTTACTGGAGCTCCTAAAGCAGACTGGCTAGCTAGGATACTTCAGATGCGGCAAAAGCAGTGGCGCGATATTCGGCTTCGGTACTAGAGTGAGCCACTACTTATTATTTCTGCGATAACCAACTGATGAGATTAGACCCATAATATACGGCAAATCGATGATGAGAACGTCGATCATCAGGATCAGTAGCCCATCCTGTTGGTGATATGATTTCACGATCATCGGAAGTTGAGAATGATTTGCCAAGAAACCTCAAAGAGAAGGGAGAGGGAAGCTGAATTTGTGAAGGAGTTTGATAAACACGAGGATAATCAAGCCCTTGTCTGAAGAGCTTTTTGATATTTGTTTCAAGGTCAATAAAATCGGGCCAGGCAGGCTTTTGGCTCAAACTGCCTCTCCAAACTGATTATTTCATCTTGGGCCCAATATACTACAAAGGCCTGCTTAGGTTTTCTAGAAGGAATTAGAAGAGTCTAGTCAGAAAATAAAATGTATTTATTTCTCTTTATTTCTGTACATATCTAACAGGTGGTTATAGCTTGACAAATAAGCATAGGACAGGTGGATAGTTGGTTATGCAAAAGATTCTTTCATTCTTTGTATATATACACATGACTTGTACAGAAAGTATTGACTGAATACACTGAAAAACTTCAGCTACACAAATTCTCTATTACGTCAATGAATTTCTAATATAGTATCAGAGCTTTGAGGCTCGATCCTTTCCATCCTTCCTCTCTTGTCTCTTATCATCCTTTATCTTCTTTTCTCAGTTCTTTTTTTCTCATTGTGAACACTAGGTACAATGGTGGATTCCTTTACTGCTACTCAAGCCACCAAAACGACAGAATCTGAAGCTTAGTCAGGGACTATTGTTCCTGACTCCTCTCACCCTTTTTATTTTCATCCCTCTGATTCTCCATGCATGCTCTTTGTTGACACTGTTTTTAATGGAAAAGGGTATGCTGGTTGGAGAAGAGGTATCCTCATAGCCTTGTCTGCCAAGAACAAGGTGGAATTTATTGATGGGACCTTTCTTTAACCCAAGATATCTTGTGATTCTTTCAAACCTTGGTCTAGAAGAAATGATATGATGATATCCTGGCTGTTGAACACTCCGAAAAAGGAGATAGCAGAGAGTGTCCTCTACTCTAAAACGGCCAGGGAGATCTGGTTAGGACTCGAGGAGAGATTTGGACAAAGCAATGGACCTTAGCTTTACCACTTGCAAAAGGAAATCAGTCAATCAGTGCAGGGAAATTTGGACATTGCAGGGTACTACACTAAGCTCAAAAGGCTTTGGGATGAACTTGACAGTCTAGACACTTGTGAACATTGTACCTGCGATTGTAATTGTGGAGGAAAGATCAAAACATACAAATCTCAATAGGATAGAAGGCTAATTCAATTTTGAAGGGGCTACAGGCTCATTGGCTTCCCATCTGACTTCAAATTTACCAAATCCAAGAGATATGCTCCAACTCCTAAGAGTAATGCAGTCTTACCTGCAGAAGATGGTAGAAATCAGCCATTTTCTTCAGGGGAAAATCCAATGACACAAGATCAGTATCACAGCCTTTACCAGTTGCTTTAAAATGTAAAAGTTGTGAACCTAGGAAATCAGATTAATAAGGAAGAAGATTCAGCAAATTGTGCTGGTATATTCTACCTGGGCTTCTACTCCTTCTAGAAAATTCATTAGTGTTTCTTTAAACTCTGTATCTTTGATACTAGATTCAGGAGCATCAGAACATATGACTTCTGATTTTAGGCTTCTGTTTAATATTCAGACTTTCTCTAAGCCTGTTCATGTTACTCTACCCAATTCTCTTAAAGTTTTAGTTTATCAGTATGGTTCAGTTTCTCTTTTAAGTCAACTCACTCTACATAAGGTTTTATTTGTTCCAAGTTTCAATTATAATTTTTGTCTGTTCACAAATTATGCCATCAATTCAATTCCATCCTAATGTTTTCTTCTCTTGGAGCTATATTGTAGGCCCTTTCAATGAAGAGGCCAGTGGTACTTGGTGAAGTAAAGCAAGGACTCTGCATTTTTAATTCAAGACAAGTCAAGCCTAGAGCTGGAGTTATTAGTAAAATCAAGGCATTTTGCCATTCTCCTTGTAATCAACATGTTAGGAGTCAATTTTCAAATTCTGTTTTAGCGTCAGTTTCCAGTGATGTAGGCCTTTGGCATACCAGATTGGGACATTTGCCATTTTCTAATATGAAGAATATCAGTTCTATTGCTTATTCTGGTTCTTTTTATCACAAATATGCTTGTGACATTTGTGCTAAGGTAAGACAAGTCAAATTACCTTTCCCTTCTAGCTGTATCACTAAAAAAAATATTTTTGATCTTATACACATTGACACTTGGGGGCCCTATAAGTCTAGCACTCATGATGAGTTTAAATATTTTTTTACTACTGTGGATGATTATAGTAGAGCTACATGGACTTTTCTCCTTAGGACCAAATCCAATGCTTTTCCAATCCTTAAGAACTTTCTAGTTATGACAGAAAGACAATTTGGCACTAAAGTAAAGTCAATTAGATAAGATAATGCTTGGGAGTTAGGTTCTGGTTCTCACCACTCTGAATTTTTGGCTTCACATTGGATTTTACATCAAACAACTTGTCCTTACTCTCCTCAACAAAATGGAGTTATTGAGAGGAAACATAGGCATCTCCTTGAAACCTGTAGAGCACTATTATTCCAGTCAACTTTGCCCGTTCACTTCTGGGGAGAATGCTTTTTGACTGCCACCTATCTAATAAACACATTCTCTTCTAAAGTTCTAAATGGAAAGTCCCCCTATGAAATCCTATTTCGAAGACCTCCTTCATATTCTCATCTTAAGGTTTTTGGTTCACTTTGCTATGCCACTACCTTACATGTACATAGATCAAAACTGGATCCTAGATCACTAAAGTATGTGTTTTTGGGGTATCCTTTTGGGAAAAAGGGATACAAACTGCTTGATTTATAGTCCAAGAAGGTGTTCATTTCTCGGAATGTGGTCTTTCATGAGCATATCTTCCCATTCTCTTCCAAGGAGTCCATTCACATTTTTCCTGATAACTCAGCAATACCTCACCTAGATCATCCTGTTCCTTCTTCCCCTATCTATCCTAAGGAACTTTCAGCCTCTATAACTCCATCTCTTTCTTCACAAAACCTACCTACTTATTCCCCTTCACCTACTGCCCCATCCTTCTCTACTCGAATCTCTTCTACCTCTCCCTCTTCACCTATCCTATACTCTCCTCACCATACTACAAATTCACCTTATTTTTTGAATGACAAGTCCCCTACCATCTCTGGTCATTCTTCTGAACCTATTCAACCAGCTCCTAGGAGGTCACTCAGAGAACATCATCTCCCTCTCTACTTAAATGATTACATTTGCAATTTTGTTTTTCTTACTAATATTTCTTCCAGTTGTTTCACCTCCCCTGTTACCCCTCCTATCTTGTCTTTTTCAGCTTTATCACACTACAACTAAACCCTTTTAAACTCAGTTTCCCATCTGTCAGAACCTTGCTCCTATTATCACGCTTCCTTACATCCAGGATGGGTTGAGTCTTTGTCCAAAGAGATTCAAGCACTTGAAACTAACAAGACTTGGGAGGTGGTTGTACTACCTAAAGACAAGAAAGCTCTACCTTGTAAATGGGTTTACGAAGTGAAATACAAACAACATGGGTCGTTTGAAAGGTATAAAGCACGGTTAGTTGTAAGAGGGGACATACAACGAGAAGGCATAGATTTTACAGAAACCTATTCACCAGTGGTGAAAATGACCACTATCAGGTGCCTATTGACTGTGGCAGTTAGGAAGCACTGGGATGTTTTTCAACTAGATGTCAATAATGACTTCTTGCATGGTGATTTGCAAGAAGAAGTTTATATGAAATTTCCCGCTGGCCTCTCCCCTACTATGCCTAATCATGTGTGTAGACTCAAGAAGTCACTCTATGGATTGCGACAAGTATCAAGACAGTGGTATGCTCGCCTTACAGCAGCCTTGGATTTCAAAGGTTTCTGGCACTCACTCAATGATTACTCTCTTTTCTTTAAACACTCAGATGGGAAAACAACTATCATTGCAATTTACGTGGATGATATCTTACTAACAGGGAATGATCCTCTAGAAGTTGCATCACTCAAATGTTTTCTTGATTCTGAGTTTCGAATTAAAGATTTGGGTAAGTCTCATTATTTTCTTGGTTTGGAATTCATTCAGGAACCACAAGGTATAATTCTAAGTCAACGCAAATTTACCTTGGATTTGCTGGCAGAATTTGGTTGCCTAACCATGAAATATGTTTCTGCTCCAATTGATCCCTCTTGTAATCTTCGTATGGATGTTGGTCCCCTGTTGTCTGATCCCACGGTCTATCGCAAGCTCATTGGTAAGTTGAATTACCTCACTCATACGCGTCCTAATCTATCCTTCGCAGTGCAGCTTCTCAGCCAATATATACAAACTCCTCGGGTTCCTCACTTTGAGGCTGCAATACGCTGCCTTCGTTATCTCCTCATTGATCCCAGTATAGGTTTGCTCTTGTCTTCTTCATCATCATTTGACTTGGTTGCCTTTTGTGACTCCGATTGGGGAAGATGCCCTGACACACGTAGATCCATCAATGGTTATTTTATCTTCCTAGGTGGGGCTCCAGTCTCTTGGAAATCAAAGAAGCAATCTTTAGTTTCCCTATCTTCTGCGGAGGCCGAATACTGCTTAATGCATCGCGTGGTTGCAGAGGTCACATGTCTGGTACGAGTTCTACAGGATCTCTCTATTTCCCCTTCTTTGCCAGTTCGACTTCACTCCAATAGTCAGGCTGCGATCCACATCGCCAAAAATTTCGTCTTCCATGAACGCACCAAACATGTTGACCTTGATTGTCACTTTGTGCGTCAGCAATACATCGTCGATCTTATATCTTTGTCGTATGTACCTTCGATTTCTCAAGTTGCAGATGTATTTACAAAACCCCTTTCTGGGCCATCTCATAGATCTGTTTTGGGCAAGTTGGGGATTGTTTCACATCCCTCCAACTTGAGGGGGGATGTTGGTGATATGATTTCACGATCATCAGAAGTTGAGAATGATTTGCAAAGGAACCTCAAAGAGAAGGGAGAGGGAAGCTGAATTTGTGAAGGAGTTTGATACAAATGAGGATAATCAAGCCCTTGTCTGAAGAGCTTTTTGATATTTGTTTCAAGGTCAATAAAATTGGGCCAGGCAGGCTTTGGGCTCAAACTGCCTCTCCAAACTTATTATTTCATCTTGGGACCAATACACTACAAAGGCCTGCTTAGGTTTTCTAGAAAGAATTAGAAGAGTCTAGTCAGAAAATAAAATGTATTTATTTTTCTTTATTTTTGTACATATATAATAGGTGGTTATAGCTTGACAAATAAGCATAGGACAGGTGGATAGTTGGCTATGCAAAAGATTCTTTCATTCTTTTTATATATACACATGACTTGTACAGAAAGTATTGATTGAATACACTGAAAAGCTTTAGCTACACAAATTCTCTATTACGTCAATGAATTTCTAATACATCCCGCATCACAGTAAACATGCACAGAGGAAGAAGTGGATGGTGCGATGGAGAGGCCATATGCAAGGGTACCTTTCAAATAATGAAGAATTCTTTTCACTGCTTACCAATGATCCATTGTAGGATTGTGCATATATTGACATACACGACTCACAAAAAAGGATATTTCTAGTCGGGTGATGGTCACATATTGAAGAGCACCAATAATGCTCCGATATATAGAAGGATCATTAAAGGTTTCACCATGTTTGCTTAATTGGATGGTGTTGTCCGTTGGAGAAGGAGAAGGTTTGTAGTTGGTCATCTTGGCTCGAGTGAGTAGGTCACGAATGCAATTAGCTTGAGAAAGGTGTATCCCAGAGCCTATACGATTAACTTCAACACAGAAGAAGAAAGAGAGATGTCCAAGATCATTAAGGGAGAATTGAAGGTCAAGTGCTTTGGTGAATGAGGATAAATATGAGGGGTCACTACCCGTAATTATAATATCATCAGCATAGTCCAAGAGGTAGGTAGTAGAAGATATAGCATGGCGAACAAAGAGGGATGAATCTGAGTAACAAAATGTATACCCATGTGAGATGAGAAAGGTTTTGAGCTTGCGAAACCAAGCACATGGTGATTTTTTGAGACCAGATAAAGCTTTAGAAAGATGACATACAAAATTTGGTCGAGACTTATCAACAAATCCCGACGGTTGAGTAATATAAACAACCTTTGAAAGATCACCATTTAGGAATGAATTATTGACATCCAATTGCTTGAGCACCTACCCTTTAGATATGGCATGAGAGAGGACAAGCCGAATAGTAGAAGGTTTCACAACAGGGCTAAGAGTATCATGAAAGTCAACACCTTCTTCGTGATGAAAGCCTTTTGCAACTGGGCGAGCTTTGTGCCTTTTAATAGAACTATCGGATCGATGCTTAATACGATACACCCATTTGCAACCAACCACATTTACATTGGTGGGACACGAAGGGAGTGTCCAAATGTAGTTATAGAGCAGTGCTTGATATTCTGTATCTATGGCACGATGCCACTCAGGAGAGGACGCATCTTACTGGTATGTTTTTGGCTCATTGGGGAGGGAAGCTGAGGCTGGAATAGGGTGACGAGATGCAATAAGAGCTTTAGGTTTAAGTGAATTTGTTTTAGCTCGTGTAGTCATATGGTGAGTAAAGGAGGTTGCTGGACAGAAATATGTGGGAGGAGGGTTCAGTAGAGGAAGATTAGTTGAGCTAGCAGTAGAGATATTTGTGGTGTTTGACACGGTAGAAGCTGTTGGAGAAGCTATTGCTGGTGAAGTAGTGGTCAATGCTTCAGTAGATAGTGTGAGGGGAGAGGGAGGGTCTGGCGGAAGTATATGAGATGGTGAGTTGATATTTGAGTCAATGGAAGTTGAAATGGACTGTAAAATTGTTAAGGATGGTAGCTGTGAATCTTCATTGGAACTGGAAGTGGGGGTGTTGTAGTGAGGATAAGGAAATTTCTTTTTGTCAAATAATACATGGCGAGCAATATATGTCCGCTTGGTGGGGGATAGTGACACAAGTAACCTTTGTGCTTCGAACTGTAACCTAAGAAGACACATGGAAGAGAACGAAAGTCAATTTTATGATTATTATAAGGATGAAGAAAGGGATAACATAGACAACCAAATTTTCGGAGAAAGAGGTAGTCTGGCGGACGGTAGTATAAAGCTTGGTAGGGAAACTTGAAGGATAATATAGGAGCGATTGTTATGTTATTTAAGTATGTAGCAGTGGCAGAAGCATATTCCTAGTACTGGAAGGGAAGACATGAATGAGCAAGCAGAGTGAGCTCTTTTTCAACAATGGTGCGGTTCCGTCTTTCGGGAGCCTCGTTTTGTTCATGTGTATTGGAACAAGAGAGACAATGATTAATGCCAATATATTGAGCATAGGAAGACACATTGCGATACTCCCCAACTCAATCAGTTTGCAAATTTTTTATTTTCTTTCCAAATTGAGTTTCAACCATTTTATGAAAGTATTTGAAGACATCAAGAGCTTGAGATTTAGTTGCTAAGAAAAATATCCAAACGAATTTTGTGGCGTCATCAAGAAATTAAACAAAATACTTATTTCCGTTAATTAAGAGATGCGGAGAAGGTCCCCACACATCAGAGTACACCAAATCAAAGGGAGATGAACTACGACTTGACGAAGAAGGCAAATAGAGCCTACGGCTTTTTCCTAACTGACATGATTCACAAATACTGGACATTTTATTTGACGATAATGGCAGACCAAAAGTAGATACTAAACGCTATAAAAGCTGCTCATGAGGATGACCAAGACATTCATGCCACACTTGGAGGGATGCACGAGAACAGACAAAAATACAAGGAGCGGGTGAGGAGGACTTGTAGGAGACAGCAGGAACCCCACTATACAGATGATATAAGCCATGATCAATTATCCTTCAAAGCAATATGTTTCCCTAAAGATCCTTCACAAGACAACAAAAAGGGTGAAATTCCATAATAACATTATTATCTCTAGTAAATTGAGAGACACTTAATAAATTTTTGGTGGTGGAAGGAACATGGAAAATGTCATTGAGATGGAGAGGGCAATTTTTGTTGGGAATAACCCCCCACAGAAATAATATTTACGGTAATAAAAATGGAATAATAATGTAGCACCGAGATACGGTAATTAACAATAATAAAAAAGTAACAACAACACCAAGATTTTTACGTGAAAAACCCTTTTAATAAGGGCAAAAACTACGGCCCCGAGAGGAGCAACTGATATCACTATAGTAAGAAATTTTACACTTTGTAGGTTCGAGCAAAATACTCCAAAGACCACTACAACACTCAAAAGAAATAATCCTATTTTGATATTCCCACCCCACTATAATATCGCTTACTCTCTATTTTTCTCACAGACTATTTTCTTATACCCTGTCTGTGAAACCTCACTCTTTGTTTATAACTCTCAGATATATTTTTCCTCTAAGATTTGGTGTGTAAAAATGAGAGCCGAAGCTCTCCTTTTATAGGTAGAACCTCACTACTACGCTTACTACATTTGACATTTTCTACCTGCACATATGCTGTGCCTACCGAATTTGACAAATGCAAAAGATACCATGGATGCCAACTTTGAAAACAATCAACAAGGAAGAAAAGTCTTCCTTAATTAATGGCTTGGACCTCACAAATCTCCCCCTCCAGTCCCATTCACCTGGAGGAGGTAACACCATAGGTACTAATTTGAGTTTATGCCGACAAGTTCTTTGTATAGCTCAAACTTTTCTTTTAGTACCTCTTTGGTCAGCATATCTGAAGGATTCTCACTTGTATGGATCTTCTTTACCTGCATAGATCCATCCTCTATCCTTTCTCGAATCCAATGATATCTCACGTCGATATGCTTTGTCCTTGAATGATACATGGTGTTTTTGCTCAAGTCTATTGCACTTTGACTATCACAACAGACGACATACTTCTTTTTATACAACCCAAGCTCTTAAAGGAACCATTTTAACCATATTATGTCCTTGTCAGCTTTGATAGCGGCAATACACTCCGCTTCAGTTGTAGAGAGTGAAACACACTTCTGCAACCTCGACTGTCATGATATAGCTCCCCCTGAAAATGTAAAAAAATATCCAGTAGTGGATTTTCTATTATCAATGTCACCTGCCATATCAACATCTATATAGCCTTTCAAGATTGGATCCGAGACTCCAAAGCACAAACAATCTCCCGTGGTACCTTTTGGGTACCTGAGTATCCACTTGACTGCTTCCCAATGTTCCTTTCTTGGATTTTCAAGAAACCTGCTGATAATACCAACTGCGTGAGTAATATCAAGTCTAGTGCATACCATTGCATACAATAAGCTTCCGACTACTGAAGAATAAGGAACTTTAGCCATGTTCCCTTTCTCCTCCACTGTTGTAGGACACATCTTCTTGATCAACTTTAGATGACCAGCAAGAGGTGTGCTGACTGGCTTAGCACTTTTCTTGTTGAAATGTTCCAGTACACGTTCAATGTACTTCTCCTGAGATAGCCACAACTTTCTGCTTGTTCGCTCTTGAACTATCTTCATCCCTAAAATTTGTTATGCTGGGCCCAAGTTCTTCATATCAAATGACTTGGAAAAATCTCTCTTTAACTTTGCAATCAGCTTTTTATCTTGTCCTACAATCAACATGTCATCCACATACAACAATAATATAATAAAATTATTATCAGAAAATCTTTTGAAATATACACATGGATCAGAATATATCTTTATGTAAGTTTGACTTTTCATGAATGAGTAAAACATCTTGTACCACTACCTTGGTGCCTGCTTCAACCCATAAAGACTCTTATTCAGTTTGCACACCATGTGTTTCCTTTCAGCTACTTCATATCCTTCTGGCTACTCCATATAAATCTCTTCTTCCAAATCTCCGTGAAGAAATGCAGTTTTCATGTCCAACTGCTCCACTTCAAGATCTAGGCTAGCTGCTAAGCTCAAAATTGTTCGAATAGAAGTCATTTTGACAACAGGTGAGAAAATTTCATCAAAATCAATACCTTTCTTCTCTTGAAGCCTTTAACCACCAATCTAGCTTTGTATCTGACCAACTTGCCATTTCCATCTTTCTTGAGTTTAAAGACCCATTTACATTTTAGTGGTCTTTTACCCTTTGGAAGTTCAACCAGTTTGTACGTGCCATTTTTCTGTAAAGATTCCATCTCTTCTTGCATAGTTTTCATCCACTGGTTCTTTTCTATATGTGACATCACCTCTTTAAGACGTTCTGGCTCGCCCTCATCACTGATGAGGACATACTCTATGGAAGGGTACATGCATGACTCTACCCTTGGCCTCTCTGATCTCGTTAGAGGTTGGGGTTGTTCTTCTTCCTGAGTGGGGTGCTCCACTTCCTCGATATCTTCATCAAGTTGCTCCCCCTGCTCAATAACCTCACCAGGTTGATCCCCCTGCTCAGCAACCTCGTCATTCGTATTTTTTGCACTTGTGGATTGTTAGAAGTAGAAGGAATAGTAACAAGGTTAGGAATTATACCATTCTTCGCCTTTTCTGACATATCAGTAGTAGTTCCAACTTCACTTTCTCGGAATACTACATCTCTGCTTCTGATGACCTTTTTCTTTATAGGATCATATAATCTGTACCCGAACTCTTCATCTCCATATCCGATAAATATGCAGGGAATAGATTTATCATCCAGCTTTGTTCTCTGCACTTTTGGTACATGTGCAAAACCTCTGCAACCGAACACTTTCAGATGTAAGTAGGACACCTCCTTGTTGGTCCAAACTCTCTCTGGGATGTCAAACTCCAATGGAACTGATGGACTCCTATTGATCAGGTAACGGGCTGTCTGTACTGCTTCACCCCAGAATGACTTAGGCAGTTTAACCATTCTGAGCATGCTTCTCACCTTCTCCACAATGGTGTGGTTAATCCTCTCGGCTACGCCATTGTGCTTCGGGGTTCCAGGAATTGTCTTTTCATGTCTCATCCCATGACTTGAACAATACTCTTCAAATTCCCTTGAAGTGTACGCCCGTCCATTTTCACTTCAGAGATGCTTTAGCTTTTGACCCGTCTCCCTTTCTACTAGAGCATGAAACTTCTGGAAAACTTAAAACACCTGATCTTTCATTTTCAAAATATAAACCCATAATTTTCGTGAAGCATCATCAATAAAAGTAATAAAATATTTGTTACTGCCCATTGATTCAATTTATGTTGGGCCACAAATATTAGAATATACTAAATCAAGTATATTCAATTTTCTTTCAGACGATGTCTGAAATGAGACTCTATGCTGCTTACCAAATAAACAGTAGTCACAAGATTTTACCTCGTACATTTGGCATAAGAAATGAGTGATTTCTTGGTAAGAATCTACAATCCCTTCTCACTCATATGACCCATTCTTTTGTGCCACAAATCTGCAGAAATCGCATCTTGTGCCGCGTTCAATTCACCTTGGCATATTTCTGCATTTTTCATGTACAACTTGCCAGGAGAAACTACCTTTGTAATCACCAATGATCCCTTAGTGAGTCTCCACTTTGATTTGAAAAATAGTTCTTGTATCCATCTCTGTCTAAAGCAATTCCCGAGATCAAGTTCATTCACAAATCATACATGCCGCACGTCCTTTATAACCAATGTGCATCCGACATTTGTCTTGATACAAATATCACCAATCCCTACAATATTTGAGTAACTTGTGTTACCCATTCTCACAGTGCCGAAATCACATATCTGCAAAAAGGATCTCTTACCGGTGTGGTATGGTAAGATGCCACTGTGTCAACCACCCATTCCGATTCTGGACCTGACAGGTGCATGCATTCATCTTCCTCATTTATAAAGAGGACAACATTATCATTGTTTTGAACCATGGCGGTTGTGTTATCGTCATTCTTCTGGCCACTGGTTTCACCTTTGCCCTTCCTTGGAATTGGGCAATCTATTTTTGAAGTGACCTGGTTGATCACAGTTGTAGCAATTTCTGGCTCTTGATTTGGATCGGTTCTTTGACTTCCCACGAGCTCCGGATCTACCATAGTTGCTTGAACTCCTTTGATAACTCCCGTCTCTACCTTCTGTGATGTGAGACTGTCCTTGATTTTGAGGCTTCTTTCTCATCTTCTCATTAATTAGAAGAGCCGATGTAACATCTTTCAACTCAATAGTAGTCTTACCGTGCATGATGGTTGTTGCCAAATTATCGTACGAAGATGGCAACGAGTTCAATAGCAATATTTCTTTATCTTCTTCCTCGAGTTTCACTCCAAGGTTGGCAAGCTGTGTGATTAGTTCGTTAAAAATAGTTAAATGTGACAAAAAATTCGTATCTTTACCCATGTGTAGGGCGTATAACTGCTTCTTCAGATATAATTTATTTGTCAGCGTTTTGGACATGTATATGCTTTCCAACCTTGTCANCCCAATCCTCAGCTTTCATGGTATCAGGCTTTTTGGCATCAGCATCTAGTACCTTGTGTAATCCTTGTTGGATGAGCAGATCCCTCATCCTTCTTTGCCATATTGAGAAACCATTATCTCCATTGAATTTTGCTACCTCGTACTTTACTCCGGATATTTTTATTTTTCACCGAGTATAGTACTACCGATAGTGAATAGTATTTTAGTGAACGAGCAGAACCTGGGCTCTGATACCAGTTATTGGGAATAAACACCCACAGAAATAATATTCACAGTAATAAAAGTAGAATAATAATGTAGCACCGAAATAGGGTAATTAACAAGAATAAAAGAGTAACAACGACATCAAGATTTTTACGTGGAAAACCCTTTTAATAAGGGAAAAAACCACGACCCCGAGAGGAGCAACTGATATCACTATAGTAAGAAATTTTACACTTTGTAGGTCCAAGTAAAATACTCCGAAGACCACTACAACACTCAAAATAAATAACCCTCTTTTGATATTCCCACCTTACTACAATATCGCCCATTCTCTATTTTTCTCACGGACTATTTTCTTATACCCTGTCTGTGAAACCTCACTCTTTATTTCTAACTCTCAGATATATTTTTCCTTTGAGATTTGGTGTGTAAAAATGAAAGCCAAAGCTCTCCTTTTATAGGTAGAACCTCACCTACTACGCCTACTATATTTGACATTTTCTACTTGCACATATGCTATGCCTACCGAATTTGACAAATGCAAAAGATACGATGGCTGCCAACTTTGAAAACAATCAACAAGGAAGAAAATGATTCCTTAATTAATGGCCTGGACCCCATAATTTGGACATGGAAGGACAGAGGAACCTGTGTTATTAATAGGCAGTTTATGGCCATTACCTACAACAAGTTGCTCATCACCATCATAGCCTGTATGAATAGAGAGTTGAGACAAATCTGACGTAACATGATTAGTTGCACCAGAATCAATGAACCATGAATTGTCAACAATAGCCGAAGGAGAAATTGTATTAGCTGAGGGAGTGACCATAATCGATTGTGGGTGGTTAGAGGATCTGTTTGGAGGATAGTCATCAATATTGCTGCTATTGTAGCAATTTCGGGCATGGTGGTTAGGCTTCTCACAAATCTGACAGATAATGCGAGGAGAGAAACATATATTAGTTTGAGAAGGGTTGTTATTTGGCCGAGTAAATGTTCTTTGGCCATTGCTTGGTCGTGATTGCTGGTTGGATTGTCCGGTGGATGGAGGACGACTAGGATATTGGCGAGAGAGGACATTGGCCTGAAGTTGAAAGGCTTTGTGTTTCTCAGCATTTTTTTCCTCTTCGTGGAGAAGTAAACCAAGAAGAGAATCAGTTGTAAGGGTTTCAATTTGAGCATTAATAGCTGAGTGAAAAGGGCCATATGAAGAGTCTAGACTGAACAAAATAGAGATCATGAGTTCTTCCTCCGTGATAGGACGTGCAACAAGGGCTAGGCTATGGGAAATGGTGCGTTTCTTGTCAACATATTCCATGATAGAGGAAGAGCCCTTAGTCATGGTTTGAAGTTGATGGCGAAGTTTCATAGCTCGGGCACGAGATTGGGATTTATAAAGGTTGGAAAGGTAGGACCAAGCCTCATGAGTTGTACGGATGTGCATGATATGTGGTAGGATAAACTGGGAAATGGTGATTTTGAGCCAAAGGAGGAGAATTTTGTCTCTTTTCTTCCATGCTTTGAAAGCTGGATTAGCTGTAGGTTCAGAAGTGGTTGCATTTGAAGTAGCAATGGTGGGAGAAGGGATGTCAGATCCGTCAAGATGAGCCTCCAAATCGAAGGCTTCAAACACAGAGTAAATAATGGGTTACCATTGTAATAGTTGTCCTGATCAAGTTTTACTGGTAAACTAGGAAGACTCACAGTTTGAGAGTTGGAATCATTGATGGAAAGGTGTGTTGATATGGAAGAAGATGGCTGAACTATAGTGGAATTAGCAGTGGACTGGTTAGAGATAGTAATGGTTCCAGGAAAAAAAGAAGAATTTTTTTTTGGCTCTTGATATCAAATTGAAATTGAAGCAGAAGTGAAAATGTAAAGCCTTTTGGGTGAGTTTTCACCAAGACTGTAAATAGTTTATACTATAATAAATATATCGCATTAACCTAATTGACCTATGACTTATAGGAATTTAAATTTACAACATAATCTGAATCCTTATCTAATATATTTACAAGATATACATCTAAACAATATCTGATATATCCAAAAGATATGATGGTCATCTAACAATGTGGTATACACTTCTAGTACGTTAAGTGTTTTCGAGGAATGCGATACTAAAGAAATATATTTTATGTGATAATTCAATTTAATATAATTTTTTCCCTACCAGTAATTGTAGTTTGTGGTGTCATGAATCTCTTCACCTTCAAATGCTCAAGAATAAATCTTCCTAAACTCTGCTACTTCTAGGGTGAGTTCATATTCAATTCCAAATATTTCTCTAATAGCCTCAACATTCTTGTTGTTTATTCTCTTAGCTATTGCCTGACAACATAAGTTAGGCAAATCCTTAACTTTAAAATATTATACTACTACGGTTATGTCACGCAGATCATCGAAACCAACATACACATAATCGCTTTTGAAATTATTGAATTATTCTAATTTGCTTTAGCGAGTAATCTTATCGTGCATCTCGAGGTCAATATTTTTGATGGTGTGCTTCAGGATGCTGGTGATACGTTGCTCTTTTCCCTTCGCCTTGATAAGATCATACTAGAAGATCAAAGATATCTCAAGATAAAATTCATCATTATCGCTAGTCTTCATGGCAACATCCCTTTCTCTCTATTCTTGATTATGCCATGATAAGAACATATCAAACTGTTCTTCTTCTTTTTCTTTGATCAAACATTTGAAGAACCTCATGATTTATAAATAATAATACCAGAGATTTTCTTAATCTGATCTTAAAGGGTATGGAAAGATTTGTTTTTGTATTAATTTCTTATAAAAAATATCTTTACTCATAATGGGTGTATGGATCCTAATATAAGTATGTGATTGAATACTATAAGCCAATCCGATTTATTTAATTTATTTGCTAATTTGTATTCTCTATTTGATTAAACATGCCTAATTTAATAGCTTGAAATTTAATAAATAAAACACATAATAATCTCCTTGTCCTTTCCTAAATTTTCAAATGAACACTTAAACTCTATGTGAAAGGTAAGCGAAGGGTCATTTGACCCCCTGTATTTATATAAAATGTATCATTAATACTTACGCAACAAAAACTGCTTTATATGGGGAAAAAAATCATTTGGACCCCAAAAATTTTACTTTAAAGATTAAATATCACCATTAACTTTGAACAATAGACATTCTCCCCGACTTATATTTTGTTATCACACTGGATATGTACATGCATTTGTAAAGCTCCATAAAAGTTTGTAATGATTTTAAGACCTTAAACTTCACCAACGATAAATATAGATAACATTTTGCCTGCCAAAGGATACTATAGATTAGTACCATATGTAACGATCTGATAAGTCATTTTGAGAAATCAAGCTCTATTCAGCGGCGTAAGGTCTGGAACAGCTTCATAATATGAGTATTGACATGCATGCACGGTTAAATTTAGTTAATGCATGATTCAGAGTCAAATTCGAAGAAAGAAATTTAGTTTTGGAAGCTTAAGCGGTGAGAATTTGACCCGAATTTAAGTTTTGCGTAAACGGCCTCGGATTGAGTTTTGGATGATCTCAACAGCTTTGTATGGTGATTTCGGAGTTAGGCGTACTTCTGAATTCGGGGTTCCATTGAGTAATTTGAGGTATTTCACCGAAATTGAAAAAATTGATGTTTGGAAAATGGAGAAGTTTGACCCATCGTTGACTTTTGCAACATCAGGACCAGAATGCAATTCCGAGTGTTAGAACAACTCCATTATGTCATTTTGGTCATGTTTGTAAAAATTGGCATCATTCCAGGTTGATTTGAATGGTTTCGACTTAAGTTTTCGAAGTTGGAAGAATTGGAAGTTTACAGTTTGATTCTTGGCACGATTTACATTTATTGCATTGTTTGATGTGATTTGAGACATCGAGCGAGTCCGTATTAGGTTATATGACTTTTTTGTGTGTTTAGATTGGGTCTCAAGGGCCTCGAGTGTGTTCCGAATGGGGCTATGTGTCATTTTCCCATTGTTGGAACTGTTGTTTTTTGCTTTTGGTGTTCTCCTTTACGATCGCGAACAACCTTTCACGTTCATGATGTGTTGTTGCTGACTACCTCGAAATCCTTTTTCGCGTTCACTTTCGAGAAGCCCTGTATTTTTCCCTATTCGAATTCGCTCCCTTCTCTATGCGTTCGCGTACGTTCCTGTCTTTTCTTCCCCGTGTTTGCGAGCTCATTGCTGCGTTCGCGATGAGTAACCTGGGCAGCCTTCATATTTCTTCTTCGCGAACATGATCCTTTCTCCGTGTTCGCGATGCACAAATGTCTGGGCAGATAGAATATATTCTAAAATTGAGTGTTAGATCATTTTATTCATATCTTGACTTGTGGAGCTCGATTTTGAGTGAGTCTTTGGGGTATTTAAACACAAATCAATTAGCTAAGTTTTCTTCACATAGAGCCTAACATATTTCATCATTTTGTCTTCATTTGTATCATTTAATTTGTGTTTTGAGTTGGAAAAAATGTTGGTTTTGAAAGAATATTTCTAAAATGAAAAATTGGGATTAGAGGGACCAAATGGTAACGAAATTTGATAATTTTTATATGGTTGAACTCATATTGGAATGGTATTTGGATTTCATAAAATTTGTCAGGTTCCGAGGTACGGGCGTGGGGGTTGACTTGTGAACCAATTTTTGAATTTTATCAAAGATTGAGACTTTAGGACCCAGAATGGTTTCTTATATATTTTATTTGTGCTTTGAAGTTAATTTGGTTATATTTGAGCTGTCCGGAAGTCTTTTCACCCGACGAGTGCATTTTAGAGTATCGGTCTGTCCTCTTTGAGATAAGTATCTTGCCTAACCTTGTGTGGGGGACTTCCCCTTAGGATTTTAGTCTTCTATGTTGATTGTAGTTCGTGTACGCGAGGTGACGAGTGCGTACTCGGACTTATTTGTGAGAAATTGGCCTTTAAGCGTTCTTAGGTCCTACCATTTCTTTGTGATTTATAGTTCTTGAGTTGATTTACTTGCTGTACTTTGTATTATTGTCATAGTTGCTGTTGTGTATTTACTTTAGGACTACAGATCGGTACTCCGGGAGATCCCCTCCTTCATATTTACTTTGTGATCGGTATTTCGGGAGATCCCCTACACCTTTATATTTGGGACTACGGGACGATATCCCGGGAGATCCCCCTGTACTGAATATTTACTTTAGAACTACGGATCGGTATTCCTGGAAATTTCCTTGCATATTTATGATTTTGACTACGGGACGATATCCCGGGAGATTATTTGCACATTTATATTTGGGACTAAGAGATGTTATCCTAGGAGATCCACTGTTGGTATCTCTATGCTCTGAGCTATTATTTTCACTAATCCTATCCTTGTGTAAATAGTATATGTGCTATCCATTTTTGTCCTTATACTTACTAGCTGGTATTAACTATGATAGGACACTTGCACAAACATATATGTGGCTAAGAACCCTCATCGGATAAGAGTCTCTTTGATATGTCTTAGTATAGACGCACAACCTTGTTTATTTTCCTTCCATGTGAGAATGACTTTTTTGGGCAGGTGAGTTGCCAGTGTGTTTAGAGATGTGATTAGAGCATAGGATGCCAAGTATAAAGGTTCAGGTATTGAGACCCGTTTTGTATGATTATGAGATGAGGTGTCATAGGGTGACTTAAATTCGAAGGTTAGCTATTTGAAAAGATTATATTCAAAGGTTCTTATTTTTAACTAACTATTTTGAAATTTCATAGGGTGACTTATATTTGATGATTATTTGTTTGAAAAGATTATATTCGAAAAGCATCAATTTTGAAAGAACTCTTTTTGAAAAGAACATTTATTTGAAGGAAGTATATTTTGAAACGCTTTTATCACTTGAAAGGTTTGACTATTTGATTGATGCTTGTTGGTTAAGACTTAAGATGAAAACTATCGATGTTGTTGAGTTATGACTTGTCTTTACTTTATTTGTGATTTCAGATTTGGGTTGTATTCGCTCTTATCATTCCGTTTTTTCCTTATACTGTTCCGCTGAGTACTTGTTGTTTTCTTTCCTTATTGAAATTACTGTATTGTTAGCTGTATCGCATAGTGTCTATATAAATATCATGTTCTGTTTATCAGACCAGTAGGTTTCTTGATTGTTCCTCGTCAATATTCCACCGAGGTTAGTCTTGATACTTATTGGGAACCGTTGTGGTGTGCTCATACTACACTTCTGCACATTTTTCTTGTGTTGATCCACGTATTGTTCGCTAGAAGCTATCCAGATTCATGCCAAGGAGACTTAAGGTAGCTTGATTACTGCGTTCGTAGGCTTCAGAATCACCTTCCTATTTTGCATTCACACTGTTGTACTTATTTCTTTTCGATTGTATTTAGAAGTTATAGCAAAATTCTGTAGAGAATATGACTTAAACTACCGGGTTTTGAGAATTTTAAATTTTGTAAATATTTCTAATTCAATACTGTTAAATTTTATTTATTGTTGTGGTATTTCATTATGAGTTAGGCTTAACTAGTCCCTAAGACTAGGTGCCATCACAATACGCAAACGGAGGGAAAGTTGGATCATGACAAGTTGGTATAAGAGCTTTAGGTTAATAGGTTCTACGAGTCATAAGCGAGTTTAGTAGAGTCTTGTGGATCGTTACAGAAGCGTCTATACTTATCTTCGAGATGCTACAAAACTATTAGGATAATATCACTTCCTTCATTCTTATCTGTGAGCTAATTGGTCTCAAAGTTTGAACTTTTATCCTTCCATTCTCTCACTGACAGTGCGAACACGAGTACCGATTATTGCTCATGCTGCTTCCAAAGTAGGTGTCGCCATAGGCAGAGGCAGAGGCTGATGAGGAGTGCGTGCTGTAGCTAGATCACACTCCAAAGCAGCGAGTTTTCGTAGGTCAGGTTCAAGGTGTCAGGGCGATATAACTTGTGGTCCTAGTTTATCTCTTATTCAGGGCATCAATATTTAAGGAAGGGCAATTTAGATTTGCAAGGTTCAAGGAATATGACCCTCTTACATGCAATGGTTTGGCTTTATAGAGTGCAAGAGGTTTTATATGCCATCATATTCTCCGCACTTTGGGTATTGTAGAGACGAGTGGGGTTGCTTTTACTAAGTTCTAATTGAACAGAGCGTCATATCAGTGGTGGTGGCCTTACGAGTTAGGTAGTCGGGCGATGCAACTTCACGTACATGGCATGCGGAGTTTGAGCAGTTGCATCAGGGCACCTTATCAGTATTATAGTATGCCATCAGATTAAGTAATTTGGCCAAACATGTACCTGCCTTGGTCGCTACAGTTAGAAAGCGAGTTTGTAGATTCATTAAGCGGATCGGTTATGATATTCGTCTTAGTATGAATCGAGAGTTGGAGTCAGATATTTCAATTCAGCAGGAGTTAGGGATCGCTCGCCGGTTACAGGGCATGTGGGACCAAGAGCGAGAGGACAGACAAGGCCAGAAGAGAGGGTGTACATGGAGGCGAAGAGGCCTCGTAGATCGAAGAGATTTGCTTGTCTTTATTTTGGATGCAGGGTGCGACATTGTAGAGGTTTCATGGGTCAGCCAGTTTAGTTTGCGCTTCAGGCTTCACACAGTGATTCAAGTGTTCATGGTTCTCAAAGTACCCGTACCACACAGTTCCCACAGCCACGTCAGTATAGGGGTTGCTTTGAGTGTGGATATACTAGCCACATGGTGAGAGATTTTCCCGATTTCGTGAAGATATGCCACAATGAGGTATTCAGGTGAGTAGAGTGCGCCTAAGAGGGGGAGGCCCGACCCGTTGGTATGTTTCATATAGTAGGCATAAGGCTGTTGCGCCAGATGATGTAATTCAGGTATGATTTTGATTTGTTATAGAAGAGAACCATCCGTAGTTCATTATCGTTCTGCTTATCGGGATGAGTGAAGTGTCGTTGTGATCTTTGTGAATTGTTCATTGCTGTTGTTGTGGTTGTTTGTGAATTAAAAATGTACGGTGGGATCGGGTTGCGCGCCGCAACACAAAGTAATAAGTTACGGGTTGTGGTGATAAGGGTGGCCGAGGTAATAAGGGTGGCCGAGGTAAAAAGGGTGGAAAGTGATCGAAATCACTGTTGAAATGAAAAATATGAGCAAAAATGTGAAATCTATTGATGTGGAAATGTGGAAGCGAGACGGGAGAGTTTGTAAAACTTGTTTGGTTTGATTGGTCTTTATTTATGGAATTGTTTGTTGTTTCTGTTACTGTTACTCACTTGTCTATGGCTTGAGTTTACTTGGCGCAAAGTTTGTTATACATACCAGTACAATTCAAGTGTACTGACGCCCCTTTTTGCCGGGGACGCTACATTCGTGTTATGATTGTAGGTGGATCTGCAGCAGGTACTCCAGCCCACCGATCGTAGCTCCCTCTTCGCCTTCTGTCCTTTGTTTTGGTGAGCCCCATTCCTCTCGGGGACCTACGTGGCTCAGGCCGCTTGTTTCCGTAGTTTTATTTTGTTGTAAAAGGTATAGCCGGAGCCTTGTTACCGGCAAATATTGTAGTAACTTTTTTCGTCTGTAGAGGATCCGTAGACAGGAAATGTGGGTCGTGAACTTATGTAATATGTATTTTGAATATAGGGGAAATGTAAAATGTAAACCACGCTAGTAACCATGTGCCTTGTTTATGTTTTGAAATAAATTGGTGTTCTGAATTAACCGTATAGTCATTTAACTTGGCTAATAAGAAATAGAAGATATGGGATAATACGTGGAATAGGAAAGGCACCCAGGTCCGCTTGACTGGGGATACCCGGTCGAGCGCCAGTCATGTCCCTCGAGTTTGGGGCGTGACGATTTTACCTGTAGAAATGGAGATGAAGACACTTGCTTTAAAATTTCCCAGGCCAGATAAAACGAAAACTCTATCTCAAGAACCCCTCCTCCCTCTCTCTTGTTTTGTTCAGAAAAATGGTAAAAATGAGGGGTTAGGGTGTTATATTAGAAAGGGGGTCGAGTTTTAAATTTTAGAAAATAGAAGTTCGGGTAAGATATGCGGTCATATTATGCGACCACATAATTGGAGTGCGTTCCGCATATTGGACCGCAGAACTGACCCCAAATCACTGGACATCTTTTCCTGGGTATGCGGTGGAAATGTGGTCCGCATACTGATTATGCGGTCGCATAGTGGACCGCATTTTCAACATCAACTTAGACCAACTCTCTGATACACTATGCGGCAGGAATGCGGTCCGCATATTGATTATGCGGTCGCATAATGGACCGCATTTTCAACATCAACTTAGACCAACTCTCTAATTCACTATGCGGTAGGAATGCAGTCCGCATATCGATTATGCGGTCAAATAATGGACCGCATTTTCAACATCAACTTAGACCAGCTCTCTGATTCACTATGCGGCAGGAATGCAGTCCGCATAGCTGATCTGCAACCACATTCTGGACCGCATTTTAAACATTAACTTAGACCAACTCTCTGATTCACTATGCGGCAGGAATGCGGTCCGCATAGCTGATCTACGACCGCATTCAGGACCGCACATGATTGTTTGGTTACTATGAAATGACATTCTTGATGGTATGATGCCATGTTATGGAATTGTGGGTTATTGTTGTTATCATGAATTGCAATATCTGGTGGAATGTAAATTGTATAGTGGAAGTTATTAAAAGGCAAAGTCAATGGATAGTTATCTCATGCAAGATGATTATATGTCATCCTTGTTATATATGTCTAGGAGTTAATAATATTTCTGAGAATGTGTCATAACAATGCTTGTAAGTCGATAATGTCATCTGGAAAGCGAAAAGTGTCGTGGAAGGAAAATATTTTCGCTCGATTGAATACCAGTTAGTTTTGACTTGGAATGTACCATATATGTGTTTTGATCTAAAACTGTGCAGCCCATATTCTAGTATCCTTATGATAATGTAGTGCTTGTAATACTTGGATTAGGATTGTAGATATATAAATTGTGGTGTTATGTGTAGTTGTGGATGTGTTGTTGAGACGAATTTGGTGATTCTCTGGCAGGTGGATTAGGCCTACTAACAAAGGAGACTCTGCCGAAATTTCTGAAAAGTTTGGGAGTTAGTCAAAATTTAGGGACTTGAGGTAGGTTAGAAAAGAGATGTGTGATGTTAAAGTGTTGGGGAAGACTCTAGTCCTCATTCGAGGACGAATGATCCTGGGGGGGGGGGAATCTAAGGCCCCGGAAAATTTCGCTAAGTAACCTAGGGTTTTGTGGTGCCACATAGGCTAATTATAATGTTTTATGTGGTATTAACATGGTGTACATCAATTGGAATTGGTAAATATGTGTATAAGTCTCATGGTAAGTAATTTGGGGTCCAAGGAAAGGTCTAAGTATAAGAAAAAAATTTGAAAAGTCGATTATAGGCTAAGATTTCAAATGAGTTCGCACAAGCCCCCACTTTGATTGAGTATATCTCATTATCTATAAGGTTTTAGGTGATTTATAACCTAAAATATTAAAGGTATTTGAGTCTAGTTTCCAATGCTTCAAAGCGTTCATCATTTGGACATTCCTACACAAAGTTATGATCAAATTACCAAAAAATAGAAAAATATGAGTCTGTGTGAAATCTGCGATCGCAGATTGAACTCTGCGGACCGCAAAACCCATTCTGCAATCGCAGAATGGTGGCAGAATGAGGCAGAACAGCCCGGTTCTAGGCAACAAGTTCTGCGATGAATCCGCAGCCCACATACCCATTCTGCGGTGGATTCTGCGGTAGCATAGTTGACATTGGAGGGTTAATTTTCTAATTTTCATAACCCGACCCCATTTTGATATATAGCCTTTGGGGCTTCATTTGGGGT
>MU736699.1:122666-158371 GCA_026770625.1 Nicotiana glauca | reverse complement strand
TTGTTTGGCTTTATTGTTCCTTAACTGCGTATTCGATTATTGATTTTGTTATTGCTTGCAACTTGTGTATGGTTTGAGTTTACTTAGGGCAAGGTTTGTTCATACATACCAGTACAATTCAAATGTACTAACGTCCCTTTTGCCAGGGGCGCTACATTCGTGTCATGATTGTAGGTAGATCCATAGCAGGTACTCCAGTCCACCGATCGTAGCTCCCCTTCATTTTCCGTCAGATGCATTGGTGAGCCCCTTTCCTCTCGGGGCCTTGTGTGGCTCATGCCGCTTTTAAATTTCGGAGTCTTGTGTTGGTTTTTGGTGTAAGGTATAGCCGGAGCCTTGTTACCGGCGAGTATTGTATCACCCTTTTTTATCATTATAGTCTCCGTAGACAGGAAACGTGGGTCGTGAACTTATGTAATATGTATTTTATATATAGGGGCAATGTAAAATGTAAACCACGCTAGTAATCATGTGCCTTGTTTATGTTTTGAAATGAATTGGTGTTCTGAATTAACCATATGGTCATTTAACTTGGCTAATAAGAAATAGAAGATGTGTGGTAATACGTGGAATAGGAAAGGCACCCAGGTCCGCTTGACTGGGGATACCCGGTCGAGCGCCGGTCATGTCCCTCGAGTTTGGGGCGTGACGATTTTACCTGTAGAAATGGAGATGAAGACACTTGCTTTAAAATTTCCCGGGCCAGATAATTTGAGGAACGAATTTTGAAGAAAAGAAACTCTCTCTCAAGAAATAGAAGAAAACCATCCGTAGTTCATTATCGTTCTGCTTATCGGGATGAGTTCACCTATTTGTTGGCCCATGTACGAGTGCGTTTCATGATTTGCACACTGTTTATATGTTATCCTGTCGGGCGGTTCTATGAGTGATAGTTGTGTCTATCATCTATTTTTATTCATTATTGAGAGTTATGATAGTAGCAGTAAATTCCTATTGTCCATGACGGTAGGTTTGATGTGATATCTAAGTATTTTTGGCAAAGAGCTATCATTTTTTTTGTGCTGCACCGATGTGGGAGCCAACAATTATTGCAAATTATGACGAAATTGATCTAGTGAGAGGTTCAAGCTAGTTTGATGTATATCCTACTTGTGATTCAGAGTTGAGGGCAGGACTCTCGTGATTTCATGTGATTTGATGTGTTGAGCCGGGCTGCATACTGTGGTAAAGAGTTATATCAGGATGAGATCCTTGCGAATTGTTCATATATTTTGATTTTTTCTCTTTGTGTTGATTTGTAGATTATTTACTGATAGAGAGTTGTGCCTGACAGGATTTTTTGGTAGTTCTCTTGTGTGATTCTCTTTACATATCCAGTCATCTTCATTTTGTGCTTCTCAAATTTTAGCTTTGCGAGGTGTATGCCCAGTGGTGTTAGTTGTGGATTATTGATTTGGATGTTGGTTATAAGGATTTCGTTTTTCTTGAATCATTGTCAGTGTTGTGAAAGTTTGAAATGGGTTCCTATTGAATATGAGGCTTATGGCCGGTGGTGGAATTTGATTTCGGGCGGATATTATGATCAAAAATGTTATTATGGACCTATATGTGATATGTCAAGTTGTGTGGTAGTACTCTATTGGGTGCAGTAATAGGTTGATACAGCTGAGATGAATACCGAATATGGATTTAGAACCAGGTCTTTTAGAAATGAACAGAATGTGAGAATTCTGGATCTAGGGCTTATTAGTATTTGGTATGTAGTCTAAATTTCAGTTGAGATCATGTCATAAGGTTTATGTGGATTGGGGTGATGTGGCATCACCCGCGGGTGTATGTTGGAAATGTTCATTCAGTGATTTGAGGACTTCGAGGCAAATCTTGGCACGTTCGAGGACGAACGATTGTTTTAAGAGGGGAGGATGTAATGACCCGACCGATCATTTTAAGAAATCAAGCTCCGTGCGGTGGTGTAATATCTAGAACGGCTTCATAATATGAGTATCACCTTGTGTGAATGGTTGAATTCAGTTAACGGATGATTCATAGTTAAATTGGAAGATAGAAATCTAGTTTTGGAAGCTTAAGCGGTGAGAATTTGACCAGAATTTGATATTTGCGTAAACGGCCCCGAAATGAGTTTTGGATGATCTCAACAGTTTCGTATGGTTATTTTGGACTTAGGCAAACTTCCAGATTTAGATTCGGAGGTCCATAGAGTAATTTGAGATATTCAACGAAAGGTAGAAAAGTTGAAGTTTGGAAATGGAGAAGTTTGATCTATAGTTGACTTTTGCAATATGGGGTCGAAATGTGATTCCGAGAGTTTGCAACAGCTCAGTTACGTCATTTTAGTTATGTATACCAAATTTTGCGTCATTCCGAGTTGATTTGATTGGTTTTGAGTCTGATTCATGGTGCGACTTGCATTTTCGGCGTTGTTTGATGTGATTTGAGACCTCAAACGAGTCCATGTTAGGTCATATGACATTTTTTGTGTGTTTAGAAGGGATCTCGGGGGCTTCGGGTGTGTTTCGGTAGGGCTATGTGTCATTTGTTCCGCTGTTGGAACTGTTATTTTCTACTTCTGGTGTTCTCTTTCGCGATCGTGAACTGCCATTCGTGTTCACGATGTGCTTTTGTTGACTAACATGAAATACTTCTTTGCATTCGCGTTTTACACTTCAGGATCTACATTTTTCCCTCTTCGTGTTCACGTCCTTCCATACATGTTCGCGTAGGTTCCAATCTCTTCTTCTCTGCGTTTGCGAGCTCATTATCGCGTTCACGATGAGTAACCTGGTCAGACTTCATTTTTCTTCTTCGTGAATGCGATCCTTCCTCTGCATTTCTGATGCATAAAAGTCTGGGCAGACAAAATATATTCCAAAATCGAGGGTTAGACCATTTTATTCATATCTTGACTTGTGGAGCTCGGTTTCGAGCGAGTCTTTGAGGGCTTTTCACACAAATCAATTGGGAAAGTGTTCTTCACCTAGAATCTAACATATTTTATGATTTTGTATTTATTTTTATCATTTAATTTGGGTTTTGAGTTGCGGAAAATGCTGGTTTTGAAAGAAAATCTCTAAAATGAAAAATTTGGATTTGAGGGACCAAATGGTTTTTGAATTTGATAATTTTCTAATGGTTGAACTCATACTAGAATGGGTATTTTAATTTTGTAAAATTTATCGGGTTCTAATGTGCAGGCACGGGGGTCGACTTTTGGACCAATTTTCGAATTTTGTTAAATATTGAGACTTTACGATCTTGAATGGTTTCTTATGCGTTTTATTTGTGCTTTGAAGTAAATTCGGTTAGATTTGAGCCGTCCGAAGGTCTTTTTACCCGAGGGATGTGTTGATACCCAATTTTTCCTTATGTATTGTTTATACTTTCAAAATAGCATACATATGCATATATAAGCATGCCTGAAAGTTTTGGTATTTTCCTAAATTTTTAAGATTTTTTAAAATCAATTTATTGTCTATTTTAACAATTCAAAATCCAAAATTATTCCAAAAATTATTATTTTTGGTGAATAATTTATTTTCATCCTCATATTTGCACCAAATATAATTAAGGTGATTTTTTTCATGTTTTTATAAATTTATTTTTGGTATCTCTAAGCTAATTGCGTAAAATTATAATTATAGCCTATGTTACGATTAATAAGGTTTTACAATTATAAAATTATTCCTAAAATTTTTAGATTATTGTTTATATATTATTAACTAGTTAAGTGCTTTTAATTTGTTTTTTAATTATTTTTAACTATTTTAATTAAATAAAAAAGGGAGAAAGTGGCTATTTAAAATCTGGCCAATTTCTATTTCAATTTTAGCCTCAATTTAAAACCCAATTCCACCCATTTGAGACGACCCGTTTTAATTTTGACCCGCCCCAAACCCAACTCACTTAACCCGCCTGGCCGTCTCCTTTTAATCTAGGCCGTTGATCATTTTTATAAACAGCCACCATTCCTTCTTTCAATTTTTAATTCCCAACTACCCTAACTCTAATTCATTTCTCACAAACAGCCGCCCCTAAAATCCCTTCATCTCTAAAACTCTCTCTAACCCTCTCCGAAACCCTAGCCCTATCCCGCCGGTTTCCACCTTGTTTCACCGGAATCAATGGCATCCCAAGCCCTGGGTGGCCTGTACACACCCCCTTGTGCCCTTATACCCTTGTTTACTTGAAGATTCAAGGTTCGATCTTGAAGGCCTTCGCTCAGATCTCTGCCGATTCGAGTTTTGCGGCTATTTCCGGCTTGACTGCGGCATATCCTAGCCCTATGAGCCTAGCTATGACTCATTCGACTCGGAACTGACCTTTTCTAGGCCTTTCTCGCTTCTAGGGTTCTTCTGAAACACTAGCATTTTGAGGTTCTCCTAATTTCTCTAGATCTGCTCTAGTCTGTGTTTATTTTAAGGTTTTCAAACGATTCCTCTAAGTTTCTTTTTAAAACTATGCTTTCAAAACTGTTCATCTTCTCCGACTTAGGGTTTCTTTGATTTTACTTATTTTACTGTGATTCCTATGTGTTACTCTTACTGTATTTGCTCTACTATAACTCCTATGTGTTTCTACTGTGATTCCCATGTGTTTTCTTCTACCATGCTTTCCTCTACCATTTCTTTATGAGTTCTTTTACAGTATTTTTATCCCTTATTACGTTGCCTGAGATGTTTAAGGTTCTAGTTCCTTAGGGTTTTCTGAACTTATTCTTGCCTGATTTATTTTCTTTCGTCTCTACACTCGATTAAGGATAGAAACCCTAAAATTTGGGGTTTCAGTCGAGTCCCTGAGGCTGCTTGTATGTGACTTGTTTGTTTCTCTGGTCTGAACTAGTTTGATTTCAAAGCCCTAATTTCTGAGTTCATCTTTGTTTCTCCTTGTGGTTCTGATTTTTGCTAAAATCCTATAGGGCCTTTTATCCGACCTCTCGCATTCCATCTGATACTCTCTTTTAGCTATAATCCTTTGGTTGCATGATACTTTACTATTGTTTGAACCCAGCCTCGCATGTTTAAAGCTCATGCCCTCTTTATAGTTAGATTTTCCCTCTCAGAATAACCTTTGATTAGGGGATTGATATCAGTCTTGCCTTGTGTGAATTCGATTGATTCTTTCCTTTCATAATTTTGAACCTCTCGATTCCCTTGTTGTCTGGCTTGGTTCATTAGGGATTTAGGGAATCAGAGATTCCCTGAATTACTATGTGCTAATTAGTTTACTTCTTTCCTTATTAACTTGACCGTGTATTTCAAAATTCCCTTTCCTTAATTAAGATCCACATGTATTCACCCTTATTTGTATGTTGTGCAGAATGTGTTTATTTTGATCCCCTTTCCTTAAATATTTCCTGTCCTTTACCGTTCAATTGGACTCCTTAATTAAAGGAACCTTTGTCATTGATTGATCCTAATTGATACTTGACTATTTTCTTTCCTTGCTTACTTGCCTGACTTCAAGTATAAATACATGCTCCTCTCTTAACACATGAGGAGATTTCGATACACAACCACTTCAGATTTTAAAAATACTTCGAATACTATACAGTTTCCAATACTCTCTCGACTATTACTTTCGCTATTTTCTCTACTAAGTGCTCTGCTCCTCTCTCTTCTACTATCTGAAATACTGCTGAGTTCCTCTTGAACACTCATACACTTGCTGAAGGTCCTGAGTTTGCTTTTGCTGACTTTCTGGCTGATTACTTACTTTTGCTTGTTCTGCTGTACTAAAATTGCAACTGGTATGTCTTTCTAGTTAAATAATACCCTCCTACACTATGTGTTTATTTCCCTCCTTCTGTTATGCATTCTCTAGTATATGCTCCTTTTAATCTGTCATGCTCTCTTTCATTATGTTCTGCACCTTCAAGTCTGTTATGCCCTCTTGCTTTCTTCATGTTTCTGTAAATGCTTTCTTATGTGGTACTCTGTACCTTTGACCCCCTTCTTATGTGTGAGTGCAATTCTGGGTCATGTTGGCATTCTATTGTTGCCACTCATGACTTAGAATCAGGTTCTCTTGAACCTCTACTCAAATCAATTCCCATTCCCTTTACCCCTTATGTGCTGAGCCTTAACTCAGGTCTGGTGGTGTCCTAATCACTATCCAGGCCCAAGTTTGACTTCTAAAAGTCTACTCTTTATTTGTTGGCCAAGCAGATTGTCAGGGGTCTGCTAGTCTATGCCTATGGCTGGGTATGACCACCCTCTGCTATGGCTCCCTAACTCCTCTCTCACTTTGCACTTATTCCAAGTTTCTAAGTTCTGCCCCCCCTTTGGTAAGCCATGCTTTGGGACCCTCGAGCTCCCTCTGAACTTGAATGCCCGAGGGCTGGCAATTCCACACTGCACTATTTTGTTACAACAATTGCTATCCAGAGTGTAAGCGCTGCCTGGAGTCCTTGAGGCTCCTTGGAACTTTGAAACACTTTGGGTGAGAGAAGGCCTTGGAAATCAGGAATCCGAATTTGGTGAAACACAAGTTATTGGATATTAAGATTGAATTAGACTGCTCGGATCTAGCTGTAGGCTGTGATGTATTTTTAATCGTTTTCTTTCTTTCTTCTGGTTCTGTAATAATCTTGTAAAAAAGGAACTCAGGGAGTATTAGTAAAAGGCATGGGAGGGGTTTACTTTATTGCACAAAGGGTAGATACCATGCCAGTAGGTTAATGTTTTTAGTCACCTAGATACCATGTCTATAGGTTTTCAACGTTTTAAATCGATCATCTAGATACCATGCCTATAAGATTTAATATTCATCCATATTGCAAATCATTAGAAATCCTGCCTATAAGACTTAATATCCATGTAACAAGTTGCATATAGAGATCATGCCTATAGGAAATGCATAAACGTTAGGCAAACGGTAGGGTAATCAAATACTCGTTCCTTTACCTGTTCAATAACAGTAATAAGTCTTAAAAAAAGAATCAAGATATAGATATCATGCCTATAGGAGTCTAAACTCGCCTAATCTGTGTTTAAGTAATAACAACCCCGTTAACTGGCCTTTAAAACGTCTTAATAAAAAAAAATTCAGTACCACTCTTCCAAACCTGCCTGCTTTAAAACTCTTATAAATCTGTAATGATCTCAAGTTTTTTTTCAAACTTGCATCTTTCTTCTAAAACAATGCCTTTAAACCTTCTGCCAGAATTTCTATCCATCTCTCGAATCTATCTTTCAAAACATATTTTCAACTCTTTCTTTTTAAATATTTGCACCTTTTCTTAAAACTCTTTTTACAGTTTTCCTGTGTCTTAATCAAATCAGTCTGTTAATTCTCGAATTTATCTCTGAACTTCTGCAATTTTCAAGCTTCTGCTTTAAACTCTTCTACATTAGGTCCTTCTCTGAAAACAGTGCTTTTTCTAAATGACTCGCTTAAAATACCTCAATTTCTGACAATTGGATCCGGGTTACCTAATGCAGACTTTTTATCCAACTCTATGTGTTAAACTAGTCCGTCAGTCATTAAATTTTAATTTAAAGACCATATCAGTATGTGCAAGGCATGCTAAACTATGTGTTGTCTGATTTAAGGGGTCTTACGTGAGCCTTGTATGCTTGTTTGTCAACTCCCTATTATTTGCTATTTGTTTTGGCTGTCGCCATTAGTATTTTGTCCTTTTAAACCCCATATATGCCCCTACCCCTTTCCTCCCCTATAGCATTAGAATTCCTAATACCCCGGGACTGATAGGTTGGGACGGGTATTAGCATGCAATAAGAAATGAGAGTAATCGCGTTTAAACACCTTAACGAGGTGGGAAGGGTAAAATATGGATTTGATGACCGGTGCGCTAATATCTCGTGCGACCCCTCTTTTAAGGAGTGATTGCTGGGTATTGCATTGATGTGATCCATATTGTATTTAAACCTAGGACCTCCTTTCTTTTCTTTTCCTTAAGTGCTTTCATTTCTTTGCATCAACTCCTTTTCTAAAGACTGTCTATTCTTCCCTTTTCTTTTCGAAGTTTCAAAATTATTTGTAACTATTATGTGTAAACCTTACTTTATTTATTATACTCCTTTAAGGTCACAATTAAGCATGGTCGGGAACCACACTAGTGGATCTTGAGGGATGCCTAACACCATCCCCTCGAGATAATCTCAAGCCCTTACCCAAACTCCGGTTTTCTTTCAAATCTTCTTCTTTTTCTTTGAAGTGTCCTAGTGCACTATAATCATTTGGTGATGACTCTTCAAATTCCATAACCCGATTCCTAAAAAGGGAATAAGAGTTGTTTTGTCCATAATGTCGTAAACCCGATTTCTTTCTTTTAGAAGGGGGAAAAAGGGGGCGTCGACAGCATGGCAACTCCGCTCGGGAATTTTTTTAAGACTTTTACCATTACATGCTCTTGTGACTTTATTGCTTTTATTTCCCGCCTTTATTTATTTCATCATGATTACTGACTTGGCTCTTCATGTTTTCCCATTCTTTTAATTTCTTCTTTTATTGCTTTATTACTATTGCAATACCGTAGTAAATTTTGAGCATTTACTGTAATCTTTTACTGTATGAACGTGAATATACATGCAATTTGCTTCATTTTTGTAACTGCATCTTCAACATCATGTTCCACTCGTGCCAAAACAAATCCTATAGCAACGCTTATAATGAGTGGTTGCGACCTTCCGATATTATAACCCCGTAAATGTGGCAAAGGCATATTTGCGGTAAAATCAGTCGATTAACGGTGTAGTCGACAATTCTGCGCCTTTCCCTCTTGAGTTGTCTGCTCAAGGGTACCTTGTCTAGCACATCAAAAAATAGAAACCTTACTCTATTAAGCTTTCAAACTTAGCCGAGTCAGTTATGTTGTCCGCATAATGACTCATTAAGATAGCCTAAACCAAAGTCCATCAGGTTTCCTCGGAACCCAAACGGACACCTTTCAGCAGACTAGCCATGGAAACCAAAGTCCATCGGGTTTCCTAGAAGGCTAGGATCCACACCAGACTAGCCATGGAAACCAAAACCTTAATGGAAGGGAACGACATGCGGTCTTTCAGCGTAGTGCCCATGATCATCACTGAAATCTATCGAGCGTTGGGAAAATGTCAACAAGGGGCCCCACACTTCGAGGGGTGTAATCTGTTACTTCAACTTTGACTTATAGAATACCTTCAGAAAGATGACTACTGATAGGAGATTATACGCAGGGATTGGGATGACCATATCGCTTTCCACTACCACAAGCGAATGAACTTCATGCCCAATATTTCGCTCAGCCGGAGGACGCTGGAGGATGGGTAGAGCTGTTTGAAAATCTAAAGGAAGAGCAAGTACAATGGATGTTCGAGTGGTTCCCAACAGTGGAGTTCATTGTTCGTTCTCGAGATGCACCGTTCCTCATACTCATCGGTATGTGGGGAACTCATTATTATGTCCCTCTCCGAGCCATGGGACAAGCAGGGAGGAAACAAATCATACCAAGGGTCAACAAAATGAGTCATTTCAAGGCTGACTTTCAAGACGATGATAGCCCGCATAGGTGTCAAGCTCAACATATGTGGCATTGCAAGCTCGTCTTGGCGAGAGAAAATATTGAAGCAGACATGTATCATGCAGGGTGTGTTCCGTATTATTCGGGTTGGTTAAAAGACAATCACATTGGTTTCGATCACCCAGGGTTCGTCCGAGGTCATAGGCTTATTGACGAGAAAGCTACAACGCAGTTTAAATACAATCAACTGCGCAAGAGGATGCGAGAGTGTGAAAATGAGCATCGGGAAATACAAGAAGCTCACCAAAAATTGATCGACGAGTGGAAGGACATGGCTATCAACGCCAACAAGCAGTTAGGGTATCTGGAAAGAGCTCTAGTAGAGTTGGAAGGAAAGTTCTTGAAGAGGATTGAAGACTGCCAAAATGCCGAGGGAAGTGCAGACGGGCATTTGGCTCGATCCTATTTGATGTTAGGACTATGCGAGTTGATGCAGCTGTATGAGGGAGGAAAGAATACCGAATCTGGGGAATGTCCTTCTAGGACCAAGTAGTTAGGATCTTTTATTTCCTGCTTTCCTAATGTAATAAGGCCACTGGCCATTAGTGACATCTTTCCGTTATTTCAAATTACGTTTTAGACTCGTCTTATTTTTATCAATAAAATGAGGCATTTAGCATTATAAGTTCTCCAAATTTAACTTGTCGCTAGGCCTACCTCGGGCACAACGAGGCACCCAAATTAGGAAACGATTTATATTCCTGCACAACGTGTTTAAATACCATAATATTATTCAAAATCTGCACTAACTTTTTACCTTTTTGTTTTTCTTTTATTTTTATTCACCTTCCCAAAGGTTAGTTCGTGCATTCTGGCACTATCAGCATACTCAACAAGATCCAATGGCCCTCCACCACCTCCTCCTCCGAGTCCTACCAGAAATAGGAACAAAGGCAAAATGGGAGATGTAAGCGCTAGAAAGGAAATTGAGGAAACTTCTCAGAACACTCCAATTACCAAGGAAACTGTTGCTCATCTTGAGCAGACTTTGCTGAGATTTCGGGAAGAATTAGAACAAGTCCGGAACCTGGCAAGCCTATCAATCACTCTTGCCACTGCTGATGCCAACACCCAGAACCCCGTACCTCCATAGCCACCAGTACAAACTGCTAATAACCAAGCCTGCAACACATGCAACAACACTCCACTGCTCATTCCCGAACCACAAAATACCACAAATGACCATAACACCCCTATCTTTGTGGACACTACACCCCACTATACCCAGCCAATCTCAGGTGCACCCGAATCAGATGACAAGGACTCCCTTATTAGGAATTTGGCCGCCGATCTCAAGTAGATAACTAGCTGGGTCCAAGGTGTTGAAGGGTTGAACTATGAAGATCTTTGTGTTCGTTGAGCTTCCGGAGGGGTACAAACCTCCCAAGTTCAAGATGTTTGATGGTACAGGTGATCCCAGGGTCCATCTAATAATGTATTGTGAAAAGCTGGTAGGAGTTGGAAGGGACGAGAAAATCTGCATGAATCTATTCATGAGGAGTCTGAAAGGCGACGCCTTGTCCTGGTACATCAGCCAGGATTCAAAGAAGTGGATAAGTTGGGTGAGCATCGCGTTCGACTTTATGGACCAGTTCAGGTTCAACACTGAGAACGCACCAGATGTGTTCTATATCCAGAATCTGAAGAAGAAGACCACAGAAACCTTTCGCGAGTATGCAACTCGTTGGAGGTCAGAAGCTGCCAAGGTCAGGCCAGCCCTCGAGGTAGAGCAGATGAAGAGACTGATGTTGATAAAGGGTCAGAAATTCTCTTACTTCATCAAGTTGGGAGAAAGAATCGAAGAAGGTATCAAGAATGGTATGGTCACCAATCTCGAAGCATTACAGGCCACCAACAAGGCCTTACAGTCTGGTGGCATGTCAAAGAAAAAGGACGTGAATCTAGTAATGGCTACGCAAACAACCAAATCCTCTATGAAGTACCAAACCTATCCCTCAACTCCACTCACATATCAACCTAACCTAAATTACCAAGCACCCTCACCTACATACCAAATGCCACCATCTACCTACCAATCACCTCCACCACCCACATATCAACCCACCTCACCAAGATATTCCCAACCCGCGGCCGTGTACCAAGCATATAACTCCCAACCTTCTCATTACCCATCACCACCGACTCGCCAACCTTTCCTCGACCTAGACCAAATTTCGACCACAAACCCCCCAGATAATATACCTCCATAGCCGAGCCAATCGACCAACTGTATGAAAAACTCAAAACAGCCAGTTATGTTACTCCTATCCCAGCCATAACACCAGAAAATCCCTCCTAGTAGGTCGATCCAAACAAAACTTGCGCATACTATTCTGGAATGAAAGGCCATACCATCGACGAGTGTTGCTCGTTGAAAGATAATATTTAGACTTTGATTGATAACAAGGTCATTGTGGCAAGGGAGCACGCTCCCAATGTCCACAACAACCCTTTGCCTGACCACAAGGGTAGAGGCATCTATATGATGGAGATAGAGGATGATTGGGACCCCAAAGGTTCAATCGTATTGATTGCCGAAGGAGATGAGCCTAAGAAACCAACATTTACCCTCAATCCCATTGTTGTTCAGATCCAGCCCTCTGAGGGCAATGTGGTAAATGTGTCTGTACCACTCGAGTTTGAAGTGCCTCCTGCAAAGGCGCCAAAACCAATTGAGGTCGAGTTCGGAGTTTCAAAGGCACCTGCACCATTTGAAGTTGCTGTGTTACCTCCAAGGGTGACAATTCCGGTTTCCATGACAGACGTTACCCCATTCAAGTCAAACGCCATACCTTGGGATTACACAACGGAAGTTAGGAGAAAAGGGAAAACACATACTGGAGAAGCGATCGCCGCATATGGCATGACTAGAACCGGCAGGGTATACACTCCGAAACATTTAGCTGAGTCAAGCAAGCAGGCCTCCGGGTGGCCTATTGAAACTGGACCAATGACCTTTGGAGGAAAATACAAGCCAAGGAATACTCGGTCGTTGAGCAACTTAACAAAACAACAGCGCAAATTTCCATTCTAGCTCTTCTGCAAAGCTCTAAGGCACATAAAAATGCCTTGATGAAGAAATGGAGTGAAACTTATGTTCCCAGCAACATAACCGGAGGCGAAATGGCAAATATGGTAGGACAAGTGTTGGAAAGTCACAAGATCACCTTCCACGAGGATGAGTTACCACCAGAAGGACTTAGTCATAACAAGGTGTTGCATATCACTGTGCAATATGAAGATTATTTCATCACCAGGATCCTGGTCGACGGGGGATCTAGCCTCAATATTTGCCCGCTAGTGACTCTCAGAACATTAGGGAAAGGTTTGCATGAGATCAAAGATGGGGCTATCAATGTTAAAGCTTTTGATGGGTCTCAAAGATCTACCATTGGGGAAATTAGCCTGTGTTTGCAAATCTGGCCTACCTGGTTTGATGTTGACTTCCAAGTCATAGACGTGCCAGCATCCTACAATTTATTGCTGGGACGACCCTGGATCCATGACGCTGGGGCTGTGGCATCAGCCCTACATCAAGTAGTGAAGTTTGAATGGAATCATCAGGAAGTGATTATTCATGGCGATGGTAGCAACCCTATATACAGTTGCCAAATCATCCCAATGATCGTAGGTAGAAGAAGAATAGGCGGAGAAACATACCATCACATCGAGCGAGTTAATGCCATAGACAAAGACAAGTGGTGGGATAATAAGATTGAGAGCATCCTGAATTGGAGCGGGTATGAACCCGGAAAAGGACTTGGCAAGAATCTCCAGGGTATCACCAAACCCATCAAGCTGAAGAAGCATGGTACTACTTTTGGCCTAAGGTATGAGTACACCTAGAAAGAGTTTAATGAATGGTCGCCACCATGGTACAGTCCCTATTATCTGATAGAGCACCCTATACCTCAGCTGAAGCAGACCTTTCAGCCTGCTGACATTATATATGGATCAGAGGAAGACGAAACACTGGCAGCGATGAAGAACCTATTTCTGGGAGATGATATGGACTGTTGTGTTATCTTCGAGGAGAAAGGGGAGGAAGGCCCTTCCATTCAAGCTATGAACCGAGGGGATACGTAGGTAGCCCTATGGGTTGGGTCACATTTTAATAAAAATCCCATTTTCCCCTGCTATTGGAACTAGGGCAGAATTTTGAGGAAGACCCTCAAAATTCCGAAGTCAGTCTTCTCATCAGCAACAACCCAGTAAACTGGGGCAGAATTTTGAGGAGGACCCTTAAAATTCTGGAGTAGATCCGATTTCAGTTATTTAGCACAGCCGTCAGCAGCACCAGCCCATTAAACTGGGGCAGAATTTTAAGGAGGACCTTCAAAATTACGGAACAAGCAAGGTTGCCGTGTCCTTGAAACCACGTTGCAGTCGTTGGTTCATCCAAAATTAAAATGTTTTTCAAATATGTACTTACATTATACTAAGTCATGCATAAATATCGTTGGAATCGCTGTCATTTAGAAACGCAATGATACACGACGTTAAGAGCCAGGGGATACGAACTAACCTTCCCCCCTCTATAGAACTCACGATTTTTCTTTGAATGCAGGCACTCAGGTCGCAAACCATTGAATGCATTCACTTTTCAGGGTTAAAACTCTCAGAACGATCGCTCATTCACAAGTCAACTATCTACACCCAACATTCCCCAATAGTCACGATATCACAACCATCTATCAGCTAAGAGAACTTACTACTGTTCGTTTCTTTACGTTCCTACATTGCATAAGGCTACTTATCTACCTTTCGAGACTAATTTCTGTCTCGATCGGCATTTTGCATAAGGATACCTTTCTGCCTTACGAGGTTAAGCTCTACCTCCATCCTGCATAAGGCTACCTATTTGCCTTTCGAGACTAAGCTCTTTCTCCATCTGCATTTTTGCATAAGTTTACCTTATCTGCCTTTCGAGACTAAGCTCTATCTCCATCTGTCTTTTGCATAAGGCTACTTTTCTGCCTTTCGAGGTTAAGCTCTACCTCCATCCTACATAAGGCTACTTATCTGACTTTCGAGACTAAGCACTATCTCCATCTGCATTTTTGCATAAGGCTACCTTTCTGCCTTCCGAGGTTAAGCTCTACCTCCATCCTGCATAAGGCTACCTATCTGCCTTTCGAGACTAAGCTCTGTCTCCATCTGCATTTTTGCATAAGGCTACCTTATCTGCCTTTTGAGACTAAGCTCTGTCTCCATCTGCATTTTGCATAAGGCTACTTTTCTGCCTTTCGAGGTTAATCTCTACCTCCATCCTGCATAAGGCTGCTTATCTACCTTTCGAGACTAAGCTCTGTCTGCATCTGCATTTTTGAATAAGGCTACCTTTCTGCCTTCCGAGGTTCAGCTCTACCTCCATCCTGCATAAGGCTACTTATCTGCCTTTCGAGTCTAAGCTCTGTCTCCATCTACATCTTTGCATAAGGCTACCTTTCTGCCTTCCGAGGTTAAGCTCTACCTCCATCCTGCATGGCTAAAATATCGCTTATTTATCTTTTTGAACGACTGAAATATCTTCACCTGCATTTAAATTCTCACTCTGGCTGAAAGATCGCCACTCTTTGCATTCATTCAGCTGAAATATCGCCACCTACATTTAAATTCTCACTCTGGCTGAAAGATTGCCACTCTTTGCATTCATTCGGCTGAAAGATTAACACCTTCTCATGGGCTAAAAAATCGCCAACTTATTTAAAGGCGTCATAGTTCGGAGGCACCATCCGCATAGCCCGAGAACACCATTTCATGGCTTGCGAATATTTACTTTTTTGCTTTTCATGGCCCAGGACATCATAGTCCAAGGACGTCATCCTAATTGTCGGAATACAACATTCATGGTCCAACAGGGAACTTGCATCATGTTTACAGGTACACCGGCTAGCAAACGACCGTCTCAGCAGGAGCGATCCCGCTCCGGTTCTCCGCAACTTGTCCGATTCCAAAATGCCTTTTCAAACTTAACTATCGTGTCCATCTTTTCGAACCTCCATCGACACATTCCGTCAATGGTTCCTGAACTACATATGGCCTGGTTCCTATAAAACCGGGGATATGTAGGTAGCTAAGAAACCAAAGATCGGTCAAAATTGGCCATCTTATCTTTATCCGACAACTCTTTCATCCTCCTCGGGTAAAGATGGCCAGCTTCCCTATGTATTTTTTATTCTTTCAAAATAGCATACGTATACATATATAATCATGCCTGAAAGTTTTGGTATTTTCCTCAATTTTTATGATTTTTTAAAATCAATTTATTGTCTATTTTAACAGTATAAAATCAAAAATTATTCCCAAAATTTTTATTTTTTGGTGAATAATTTATTTCTGTCCTCATATTTACACCAAATATAATTAAGGTGATTTTTTGCATATTTTTATAAATTTATTTTTGATATCTCTAAGCTAATTGCGTAAAATTATAATTATAGCCTTTGTTACGATCAACAAGTTTTTACAATTATAAAATTATTCCTAATATTTTTAGATTATTGTTTATATATTATTAACTAGTTCAGTGCTTTTAATTTTTTTTAAAGTTATTTTTTAAACTATTTTAGTTAAATAAAAAAGGGAGAAAGTGGCTATTTAAAATTTGGCCCATTTCTATTTCAATTTTAGCCTCAATTTAAAACCCAATTCCACCCAATTGAGACAACCCGTTTTAATTTTGACCCGCCCCAAACCCAACTCACTTTACCCGCCCGACCGTCTCCTTTTAATCTAGGCCGTTGATCATTTTGATCAACGCCCACCTTTCCTTCTTTTAATTTTTAATTCCCAACTACCCTAACCCTAATTCATTACTCACAAACAGCCGCCCCTAAAATCCCTTCGTCTCTAAAACTCTCTCTAACCCTCTCCGAAACCCTAGCCCTATCCCGCCATGTTCCACCTTGTTTCACCGGAATCAATGGCATCCCAAGCCCTGGGTGGCCTGTACTCACCCCTATGTGCCCTTATACCCCTATTTACTTGAAGATTCAAGGTTCGATCTTGAAGGCCTTTGCTCAGATCTCCGCTAATTCGAGTTTCGCGGCTATCTCCAGCTTGACTCCAACATATCCTAGCCCTATAAGCCTAGCTCTGACTCATTCGAGTCGGAACAGACCTTTTCCAGGCCTTTCTCGCTTATAGGGTTCTTCTGAAACCCTAGCCTTTCGAGGTTCTCCTAATTTATCTAGATCTGCTCTAGATCTGTGTTTATTTTAATGTTTTCAAACGATTCCTCTGAGTTTCTTTTTAAAACTGTGCTTTCAAAACTGTTCATCTTCTCCGACTTAGGGTTTCTTTGATTTTACTTGTTTTACTGTGATTCCTATGTGTTACTCTTACTGTATTTGCTCTACCGTAACTCCTATGTGTTTCTACAGTAATTCCCATGTGTTTTCTTCTACCATGCTTTCGTCTACCATTTATTTATGAGTTTTTTTTTACAGTATTTTGTTCCCTTATTACGTTCCCTAAAATGTTTAAGGTTCTAGTTCCTTGGGGTTTTTCTGAACTTATTCTTGCCTGATTTATCTGCTTTCGTCTCTACACTCGATAAAGGGTAGAAACCCTAGAATTTGGGGTTTCAGTCGAGTCCCTGAGGTAACTTGTATGTGAATTGTTTGTTTCTCATCTCTAAACTAGTTTGATTTCAAAGCCCTAATTTATGAGTTCATCTTTGTTTCTCCTTGTGGTTCTGATTTTTGCTAAAATCCTATAGGGCCTTTTATCTGACCTCTCGCATGCCATCTGATACTCTCTTTTAGCTATAATCCTTTCGTTGCATGATACTTTGCTATTGTTTGAATCCAACCTCGCATGTTTAAAGCTCATGCCCTCTTTATAATTAGATTTTCCCTCTCAGAATAACCTTTGATTTGGGAATTGATTTCAGTCTTGCCTTGTGTGAATTCGATTGATTCTTTCCTTGTTTAATTTTGAACCTCTCGATTCCCTTGTTGTCTGGCTTGGTTCATTAGGGATTTAGGGAATCTCTGATTCCCTGAATTACTATGTGCTAATTAGTTTACTTCTTGCCTTATTAACTTGACCGTGTATTTCAAAATTCCATTTCCTTAATTAAGATCCACATGTATTCACCCTTATTTGTATGCTGTGCACAATGTGTTTATTTGATCCCCTTTCCTTAAATATTTCATGTCCTTTACCGTTCAAATTTTGACTCCTTAATTAAAGGAACCTTTGTCATTGATTGATCCTAATTGATACTTGACTATTTTCTTTCCTTGCTTACTTACCTGACTTCAAGTATAAATACCTGCTCCTCTCTCAACACACGACGAGATTTCGACACACAAGCACTTCAAATTTTAAAAGCACTTCGAATACTATACAGTTTCCAATACTCTCTCTACTATTAATTTCTCTATTTTCTTTACTAAGTGCTCTGCTCCTCTCTCTTCTACTGTCTGAAATACTCCTGAGTTCCTCTTGAACTCTCAAACACTTGCTGAAGGTCCTGAGTTTGCTTTTGCTGACTTTCTGGCTAATTACTTACTTTTGCTTATTCTGCTGTACTAAAATTGCAACCGGTATGTCTTTCTAGTTAAATAATACCCTCCTACACTATGTGTTTATTTCCCTTCTTCTATTATGCATTCACCATTATATGCTCCTTTTAGTCTGTCATGCTCTCTTTCATTATGTTCTGCACCTTCAAGTCTGTTATGCCCTCTTGCTTTCTTCATGTTTTTGTAAATGCTTTTGTCACGCCCCAAATTCCGAGGGACATGACCGGCAATCGACCAGGTATCCCCAGTCAAGCGGACCTGGGTGCCTTTCCTATCCCACGTATTACCCCACATCTTCCATTACTTATTAGCCAAGTGAAATGACCATACGATTAAATTAGAACACCAATTCATTTCAAAACATAAACAAGGTGCATGGTTACTAGCGTGGTTTACGTTTTACATTGCCCCAACATACAAAATACATATTACATAAGTTCATGACCCACATTTCCTGTCTACGGAGCCTCTACAGATGAAAGAAGTTAATACAATATTTGCTGGTAACAAGGCTCCGGCTATACCTTTTACAAATACCAAAACAAGATCCTAAAAGATAAGAACAAAAGCGGCATGAGCCACGCAGGGCCCCAGAAGGAAAGGGGCTCACCAATTCTGCCGACCGAAAGTGAGGAGGAGCTACGATCGGTGGACTGGAGTACCTGCTATAGATCCACCTACAATCATAACATGAATGTAGCGCCCCCGGTAAAAGGGACGTCAGTAGATTTGAATTATATTGGTATGTATGGACAAACTTTGTCCCAAGTAAACTGAAGCCGTACACAAGTAGAAAACAGCAATAGAAGCAACAACCAATTCACACACGAAAAGTACAATTAAGCCAAACAAGTTTCAATCCTCCGGGTTTCCCACCTTCCACAATGTCCACACAAATGATTTCACAAATTGCCCAAATATTTATTTCAAGAGTGATTTCGATCACTGTTCCACCCCTCCTACACTATGTGTTTATTTCCCTTCTTCTGTTATGCATTCACTATTATATGCTCCTTTTAGTCTGTCATGCTCTCTTTCATTATGTTCTGCACCTTCAAGTCTGTTATGCCCTCTTGCTTTCTTCAAGTTTTTGTAAATGCTTTTGTCACGCCCCAAATTTCGAGGGCATGACCGGCAATCGACCAGGTATCCCCAGTCAAGCGGACCTGGGTGCCTTTCCTATCCCACGTATTACCCCACATCTTCCATTACTTATTAGCCAAGTGAAATGACCATACGATTAATTTAGAACACCAATTCATTTCAAAACATAAACAAGGTACATGGTTACTAGCGTGGTTTACCTTTTACATTGCCCCATTATACAAAATACATATTATATAAGTTCATGACCCACATTTCCTGTCTACGAAGCCTCTACAGATGAAAGAAGTTAATAAAATATTTGCTGGTAACAAGGCTCCGACTATACCTTTTACAAATACCAAAACAAGATTCCAAAAGATAGGAACAAAAGTAGCATGAGCCACGCAGGGCCCCAGAAGGAAATGGGCTCACCAATTTTGCTGACCAAAATTGAGGAGGAGCTACGATCGGTGGACTGGAGTACCTGCTATAGATCCACCTACAATCATAACACGAATTTAGCGCCCCCGGTAAAAGGGATGTCAGTACATTTGAATTGTATTGGTATGTATGGACAAACTTTGTCCCAAGTAAACTCAAGCCGTACACCAGTAGACAATAGCAATAGAAGCAACAACCAATTCACGCACGAAGAGTACAATCAAGCCAAACAAGTTTCAAACCTCCGGGTTTCCCACCTTCCACAATGTCCACACCAATGATTTCACAAATTGCCCAAATATTTATTTCAAGAGTGATTTCTATCACTGTTCCACCCCTCCTACACCATGTGTTTATTTCCCTTCTTCTGTTATGCATTCACTATTATATGCTCCTTTTAGTCTGTCGTGCTCTCTTTCATTATGTTCTACACCTTCAAGTCTGTTATGCCCTCTTGCTTTCTTCATGTTTTTGTAAATGCTTTTGTCAGGCCCCAAATTTCGAGGTCATGACCGGCAATCGACCAGGTATTCCCAGTCAAGCGGACCAGGGTGCCTTTCCTATCCCACGTATTACCCCACATCTTCCATTACTTATTAGCCAAGTGAAATGACCATATGATTAATTTAGAACACCAATTCATTTCAAAACATAAACATGGTACATGGTTACTAGCGTGGTTTACCTTTTACATTGCCCCAATATACAAAATACATATTACATAAGTTCATGACCCACATTTCCTGTTTACGGAGCCTCTACAGATGAAAGAAGTTAATAAAATATTTGCCGGTAACAAGGATCCGACTATACCTTTTACAAATACCAAAACAAGGTTCCAAAAGATAGGAACAAAAGCAGCATGACCCACACAGGGCCCCAGAAGGAAAGGGGCTCATCAATTCTGCTGACCGAAATTGAGGAGGAGCTATGATCGGTGGACTGGAGTACCTGCTATAGATCCACCTACAATCATAACACGAATGTAGCGCCCCCGGTAAAAGGGATGTCAGTACATTTGAATTGTATTGGTATGTATGGACAAACTTTGTCCCAAGTAAACTCAAGCCGTACACAAGTAGACAACAGCAATAGAAGCAACAACCAATTCACACATGAAAAGTACAAAATCCTCCGGGTTTCCCACCTTCCACAATGTCCACACCAATGATTTCACAAATTGCCCAAATATTTATTTCAAGAGTGATTTCTATCACTGTTCCACCCTTGTTACCTCGTCCGCCCTTATTACCTTGGCCACCCTTATCACCACAACCCGCACCTTCTAACTTCGTGTGGTGGCGTGCAACCCGATCCCACCGAATAGTTCCAATCCACAAACAACACAACCACAATGACAATTCACAAGATCAACAACAATGATTCTCAAGAAGTAACAACAACCAGATAGCCAGTGTTCCCATAACAGTCAGTATTATTTCCATCATATTCGACAACCCATAAAGATTGTTACCACAGTTATTTCCAATTGCATTAGTTACTTTTTCCATAAGTCATTAGTTCTCAACTACATCCACTTAACACAATCACAGCATACCAACCACTAGAAATTTACAAGTAATTCACGTTCACATCACCTACCGAGCATACGTACACCAAACAAGGCGATTTCACAAGGATCAAAAATTAGCCCTACATACCTCGAGTCGAATTCCCTTTCTATACTCCTATTCTCCGTCACCAAGCAATCAAGCCATGTCAATATAGTTCACAAATTAACACATGCACCTTATAATTTGAAGTTCACAATTTCTATCCGAGCTTATTTAGGATATCGAGCACAACCCCTTACTTCTACCCAATTCCCCTTACTAAATTTTAGGTTTTGAAAGACATGCATGTGAGTTTCCAGCCATTATTTCAAGAATCAATGCATGAGACTCCCTCTCTTAGCTTAAAATCAAGGAACAATGGTTAGGGATTTTACCTGTAAGAGTGGGAACGAAGGCAATCAATTGGGATTTTCCCCGGCCCGACTAGTTTTTTTTTTTTGAAGAATCAATTTTATGAAGACCACTTTCTCTCTGAAGAACCTCTCCTCCCTCTCTCATATTTTGTTCAAAAAATATGTTAAAATGAGGGGTTGGGATGTTTTATTAGAGAGAGGGTTGGGTTTAAAATTTTAGAAAATAGAAGCTCGAGCCGGGTCTGCGTTCGCACTATGCGATCGCAGAATTAATATGCGGTCCGCAGATTGGACCGCAGATGAGTCCCAATCACTGAACATCTCTGCATGGGTATGCGATGGGAATGCAGTCTGCATTCTTTGTTCTGCGGTCACATAATGCACCGCAGAGCTGACCTCTAAAAATCCTTGAGGGAATTATGCGACAACTATGCGTTCCGCATATTGACTGTGCGATCGCATAATGGACCGCACTTCTAACATCAATTTAGACTAACTCTCTGATTAACTCTGCGGTAGGAATGCGGTCCGTATACTGATTATGCGGTCGCATAGTGGACCGCATTTTCAACATCCAATTTGGTTGCTCACCTGCTCAACTCTGCGGCAGAAATGCGGTCCGCATACCTGATCTGCGACCGCATTCTGAACCGCAAAAATGACACTTTTCTGGAAAACTCTAACTCTAGATTTTTAAGTGCAAAATCAGTAAAAAGGGTCCGACCATAGGTGGACTGACTCTACGAGTTGCTAGGATTTGAGCACTCATTCTCATGGGGCCTTACAAGTTTCTTATGTGGTACTCTGTCCCTTTGACCCTTTTCTTATGTGTGAGTGCAATTCTGAGTTATGTTGGCATTCTATTATTGCCACTCATGACTTAGAATCAGGTTCTCTTGAACCTCTACTCAAATCAATTCCCATTCACTTTACCCCTTATATGTTGAGCCATAACTTAGGTCTGGTGGTGTCCTAATCACCATCCAGACCCAAGTTTGACTTCTAAAAGTCTACTCTTTATTTATTGGCCAAGCAGATGGTCAGGGGTGTGCCAGTCTATGCCCATGGATGGGTATGACCACCCTCTGCTATGGCTCCCTAACTCCTCTCTCACTTTGCACTTATTCCTAGTTTCTAAGTTCTTACACCCTTTGGTAAGCCATGCTTTGGGACCCTCGAGCTCCCTCTGAACTTGGATGCCTGAGGGCTGACAATTCCACACTGCACTATTCTGTTACAACAATTGCTATCCAGAGTTTAAGTACTGCCTGGAGTCCTTGAGGCTCCATGGAACTTTGAAACACTTTGGGTGAGAGAAGGCCTTGGAAATCTAGAATTCGGATTTAGTGAAACGCTTGTTATTGGATATTAAGATTGAATTAGGCTGCTTGGATCTAGCTGTACGCTGTGATGTATTTTTAATCGTTTTCTTTCTTTCTTCTGGTTCTGTAATAATCTTGTAAAAAATGAACTCGTGGAGTATTAGTAAAGGGCATGAGAGGGGTTTACTTTATTGCACAAAGGGTAGATACCATGCCTATAGGTTAATGTTTTTAATCATCTAGATACCATGCCTATAGGTTTTCAACGTTTTAACCCGATCATCTAGATACCATGCCTATAAGATTTAATATTTAGCCATATTGCAAATTATTAAAAATCCGTCGTATAAGACATAATATCCATGTAACAAGTTGCATATAGAGATCATGCCTATAGGAAATGCATAAACGTTAGGCAAACGGTAGGGTAATCGAATACTCATTCCTTTACCAGTTCAATAATAGTAACAAGTCTTAAAAAAATCAAGATATAGATATCATGCCTATAGGAGTCTAAACTCGCCTAATATGTGTTTAAGTAATAACAACCCTGTTAACTAGCCTTTTAAACGTCTTAATAAAAAAGTTTTCAGTACCACTCCTCCAAACCCGCCTGCTTTAAAACTCTTATAAATCTGTAATGATCTCAAGTTTTTTTAAAACTTGCATCTTTCTTCTAAAACAATGCCTTTAAACCTTCTGCCTGAATTTCTATCCATTTCTTGAAGCTATCTTTCAAAACAGATTTTCAACTCTTTCTTTTAAAATATTTGCACCTTTTCTTAAAATTCCTTTTACAGTTCTCCTGTTTCTTAATCAAATCAGTCTGTTAATTCTCTAATTCATCTCTGAACTTCTGCAATTTTCAATCTTCTATTTTAAACTCTTCTGCATTAGGTCCTTTTTCTAAAAACAACGCTTTTTCTAAATGACTCGCTTAAAATACCTCAATTTCTGACAATTGGATCCATGTTACCTAATGCAGACTTTTTATCCAACTCTATGTGTTAAACTAGACCGTCTGCCGTTAAATTTAATTTAAAGACCAAATCAGTATGTGCAAGGCATGCTAAACCATGTGTTGTCTGATTTAAGGGGTCTTACGTGAGCCTTATATGCTTGTTTGTCAACTCCCTATTATTTTCTATTTGTTTTGGTTGTCACCACTAGTATTTTGTACTTTTAAACCCCATATATGCCCCTACCCCTTTCCTCCCATTTAGGATTAGAAGTCCTAATACCCCGGGACTATAGGTTGGGACGGTTAATAGCATGCAATAAGTAACAAGACTAATCGCGTTTAAATACCTTAACGGGGTGGGAAGGGAAGAATATGGATATGATGACCGGTGCGCTAATATCTCGTGCGACCCCTCTTTTGAGGAGTGATTGCTGGGTATTGCATTGTTGTGATCCATATTGTATTTAAACCTAAGACCTCATTTCTTTTCTTTTCCTTAAGTGCTTTCATTTCTTTGCATCAACTCTTTTTCTAAAGACTGTCTATTCTTCCTTTTTCTTTTCAAAGTTTCAAACTTATTTGTAAATATTATGTGTAAACCTTACGTGCTTTCTTCTACTCCTATAAAGTCACAATTAAGCATGGCCGGGAACCACACTAGTGGATCTTGAGGGATGCCTAACACCTTCCCCTCGAGATAATCTCAAGCCCTTGCCCAAACTCTGGTTTTCTTTCAAATCTTCTTCTTTTTCTTTGAAGTGTCCTAATGCACTATAATCATTAGGTGGAGACTCTTCAAATTCCATAACCCGATTGCTCAAAAGGGTATAAGAGTTGTTTTGTCCATAATGTCGTAAACTCGATTTCTTTTTTTTAGAAGGGGGAAAAAGGGGGCGTCGATAGGGTGCATTTTAGAGTATCGTTCTATTGCTTTTAGATAAGTATCTTGTCTAACCTTGTGTGGGGGATTTTCCCTGAGGATTAGAGTTTCTATGTTGATTGTAGTTTGTATACGCGAGGTGACGAGTGCGTACTCGGATTTATTTGGGGGAAATTGGTCTTTTAGGGTTCTTATTTCCTTATATTCACTATGTACGAAGTTATTCTTGGTTTGACTAAGTTCTTGCTTATTGGTTTCGCCTCTACGTGCTTAAATGGAATTAATTGTCTCATGATTCACCCCTACTGCCTAATTGACATCCTACTTGATTTAACTGAAGAATTTTGACTCTTCTATTGTCATGCTATCTTTTCATAGTTGTTTGTCTTATTGAGAATTTATCATCATCCCTCCTCAAATTGTTTAGTCTTAAGTGAAGATAAGATCATGTTTCCTTAATTGAATTGTCGAATGTCGTCGTAATTGTCCAACCTTACAAGGAGTTAGATGACCTACACCTTTGTTGACTTGCATTTATTTAGGACTACTTGACTGATGTTGATTTCCTTGTATATTGTGGGATTGTTGCAGCATGTTAGATTTCCCTTTTGTTGAACTGTTCCCTTTATGCCATCACTCTTTTCTGTGCTTATTTCTTGCGAGCTAGTCCTACCGTTTCTTCGTGATTTACAGTTCTTGAGTTGACATGCTTGCCGTACATTGTATTATTGTTATTGTTGCTTTTGTGTATTTACTTTGGGACCACGGATCGGTATTCGGAGAAATCCCCCTACATGTTTACTTTTGAACTACAGATCGGTATTCCGGGAGATCTCCCTTCACTTTTATATTTGGGACTATGGGATGACATCCCTAAGAGATCCCCTTGTACTAGATATTTACTTTGGGACTATGGATCTGTATTCTGGGAGATTTCCCTGCATATTTACGATTTAGACTACGGGACGATATCCCGGGAGATCCTCTACACATTTATGTTTGGGACTATGGGACGTTATCCTGGGAGATCCTCTATTGCTATCTCTGTGTTCTAAGGTGTTGTTTTCATTGATCCTATCTGTATGTAAACAATATATATGCTATCCGTTTTTTTTCTTATGCTTACTAGTTGGTATGAACTATGATAGGGCACTTGCACAAGCATACACGTGGCTAAGTACCCCTATCGGATAGGAGGCTCCTTGAGATTTCTGAGTATATACGCACACCCTTGTTTATTTGCCTTCCATGTGAGAATGACTCTTTCGGGCAGGTGAGTTGTTAGTATGATTAGGAGGTGTGATTGGGGCACATGATGCCAAATGTTAGGGTTCATGTATTGACACTCGTATTGTATGATTATAAGATGTGGTGTCACAGAGTAACTTAAGTTCGATGGTTAACTATTTGAAAAGATTATATTCGAAGGTACTTATTTTTAATTAACTATTTTGAAATAACAAAGGGTGACTTATATTCGATGAATATTTGTTTTAAAAGACTATATTAGAAAATCATATATTTTGAAAGAACTCTTTTTGAAAAGAATACTTATATGAAGGAAGCATATTTCAAAACACATTTATCACTTGAAAGGTTTACCTATTTGATTGACGCTTGCTGGTTAAGACTTAAGGTGAAAATTATCGGAGTTGTTTAGTTATGACTTGTCGTTGCTTTATTTCTAATTTCAGATTTGGGTTGTATTCTCGTTTACCGTTCCGTGTTTTCCTTATTGTATTTCGCTGAATACTTGCTGTTTTCTTTCCTTATTGAAATTACTGTATTGTTAGTCGTATCTCGTAGTCTCTATATAAATATCATGTTCTGTTTATTAGACCAGTAGGTGTCTTGATTGTTCCTCGTCACTAGTCCACTGAGGTTAGTCTTTGTAATTACTTTGCACCACTATAGTGTGCTCATACTACACTTCTGCATATTTTTTTATGCAGATCCAGGTAATGTTCGCTAGTAGTTGTGCAGATTCTTGCCGAGGATACTCAAGGTAGCCCTGGTGCTGCGTTCGCAGGCTTCGAAGCCACTTTCCTATTTTACATTCATACTGTTGTACTTATTTCTATACGATTGTGTTTAGAAGTTGTAGCAAAACTCTTTAGAGCTTATGACTTAAACTACCGGGTTTTAGTAATTATAAATTTTATAGAGATTTCTACTTGAAGACTGTTAAATTTCATTTATTAGTGTGGTATTTACGTATGAGTTAGTCTTACCTAGTCCCTAGGACTAGGTGCCATCACGATACCCAAACGGAGGGAAGGTTAGGTTGTGACACCATATCACATGATCATGATAACTAAGAAAGTCAATTGAGAACTACGCAATGAGCTAAAGTTTTTAATGAGCGTGCACAAGATCCGAATTCAAATAAGCATAAATCACATGATATAAGGAGTTATTTGTTTCAGAAACTACCTGACTAAAGGTTTATAAGTCCTATTTTCATCTCTTCAAATTGTTCGTCATTTGAACATTCCCAAAAGGAGTTATATCCTTTTTACTGAGGGATAATAGACCTAAAAACATATTGAGGCTCCTCCTATGCATGAAATTGACTAGATACATAGTGAGGAAACAACCATGCATAGAGAGGAAGGAACTATGTAAAATGGGCTCCAACTTTGCATGCCCGAGTCCTCCTACATATGTCTGTTATATGTGGCCATGCATGGACATCTCTAGTAGCAAGCCAAAAGAAGAAGGGAAGATGGTCTAGATAAACGTGTCCAAGCATAACCCTCAGCTCTTTAATAAAGGTTCCTGATGGGCATATATAAACTAGGGTATAATAAAGAAAATATCAATAGTGATTGGTATAGATAAATGGTAGAATTGAGTGTCTCTATTGAACGTATTGAGTTCATAAGGCTAAAATGCAATGAACCAAGATGCGATTGCAAGAATTGAACCTTATTTGAGAAGTTGGATGTCACGATCTGGCCGGTCGTTTTGAGTATTATAGACTGTTCACCCATTTATTGCTTATTCTATCTTTCTTTGTTATTATGTGACTTGCCGGAATGCCCTGGCCTTTGGATTTATTTACTGAACTGCTCGATAGATGGCAAAGACAATATTAAAGTATTCGCAAGAGCTATTGCTTAAGAGAAGGATACGTGCATCAGTCAACATTCAAGGACGAGTGTTCCAAAAGCGAGAATGATGTTACATCCCATGCTTTTGTATGTGAGTGTCACAACCTAAAAACTAACCCTGTCTTGATATCCCCTATTATGGTATATGAAAAGCTGACCCTTCTCAAAATCACTTTGATATTTAATAAATATTTAGTCGAAACTTTTTATAATAGAAATTTCACAAAAGAGTTAGACTCAAAATAAGAAAATGTAGAAGAGAAAGCCCGACATCGGGATGTCACTAAGTCATGAGCAATTACTACAAACTATTCTGAAAATAGCAAGACTAACATAGTCTGAGAATAACAAAAAATAAACTAAAAGGAAGATAAATAAGGAGAAAAGCAGGGCTGCGATCGCCAGGCAGTTACCTCTCTATCTCTGATGATCCGCTACTAAGTAACATCAATAACCGCTACCCTGGAAAGAGATACATGGAACTGCACAGAAGGTGCATGGGGTAACGTAAGTGCACCAACTCAGTAAGTAACAAGTCCAAACTATGGACTGAATGGTAGTTACAAACTTTACCTTACAAATATAATAGAAGCACCGTACAAGAACGCAGGCATGCTTTCGTTAAATATACAACTCAAAGCGATATGGTAAATGTAGATATGAACAGTTTAAGATATATAACTCAACTTTTGCTATATGACAATACATCAACTGTATGAAATGCACGATGTGATCCTACTCTCAAATGCTCGTCCACTCAATACTATATATGGCTCACACAGCCCAAGGAAGATCCATCCGAAAATATATATATACGTCTCTGACAGCAATCACTCAGTACTGAGGAAGGCCATTCTAGCCCTGTGCAGAAGATCCATCTCCAGGTATAAATGCTTGAAAAAAGATCCATGTCCAGGGAAAATCAATCCCACAATAATATCAACTACGCTCATTTGGTGTGTTCCAGACTACGGAGGGGTTCCTACAGCCCAAGCGCTATCATAATCATCAACATAACCGCAATGACATGCAGCCCAATCCCATAACTGTCACTCATAATCAGGCTCTCGACCTCACTTAGTCATCACTCTCCAGTCTCACACACACGGGTTCACAGTGCCATGAAACTAGCCCGAAATAAGGATATGATGTGCCAACATAATAACAACTGCTACTGAGACATGATATGATATGCATGGATAAGACTGAGTACAAAATTTCAATGAAACTAAGGAGATGACAGCAAGAAATGACCACACGGGTCTCAATAGTATCAGTGTGAAGGTCTAACATTATAATTAACATGATTTACAACATATTTATTTAATCACATGATAGAAACAAGGGTATCAGCAAGATGTAGTCACAAAGGGGTGCCATCGAATGAACTAATCCAAAGTTCTTACAGTGCACACTCGCACGCTTGTCACTAATCACGCAACACATAGTTCGGTGTTTCGAACCCTCAAAACCATGTTTGGAAGCGTTACTTACCTCAAACCAATTCCACAAAAAAATTTACTTAATCGAACACAAATCCCAAAATTGACCCAAACCCGAACTCAGGGCCCATACCTCGGTATCCGAAAAATCACAAAATCAGACAGCAATTTCACTCACGAGTCCATACATACAAGATTTAACAATATCCGACTCCATTTGTCCCCTCAAATCCTCAATCAAACTCTCCAAAAATCCAAAGTACTAACCCTTTATTTTTACCCCTAATCTTCACTAATTACATGATTAAGCAACTGGAATTCACTATAAACACGAGTATTAGGGCTCAAGTAACTTACCTCAATGAAAACACTCTTGAATCCCTCTTAATTTCACTCCTAAAACCTCCAAAACCGGATAAAAACTGTGAAGAATGATCCAAAATTTTTGAAGTCCACAATTTATACTTTCTTCCTAGAACTTCCGCATATGTGGGCCAACAGTCGCTTTTGCGATGCCCATCTATGGAAAATCAATCGCTTGTGCGGTTCCCACTTAACCCTTCAGAAACCATTTTTGAGGTCACAACATCGCACCTGCGGTACCGCAGGTGCGCTCCACTATCCGCACACATGACTCCTGTCTCCGCTCTCCAAGATTCCGCATCTATGGTTCACCTTCAGCATCTGCGATCATCGCACATGTGGTTCCCATTCTGCAAGTGCGGAAACATTAGAAGCAACAACTTCAGCAGCCTTATTCCACTTCCCATCTCTCTGTTAACCATCCGAATTCATCTTGAGGCACTCGGGACCTCAACCGAAAATGCCAACAAGTCACATATCAACATAAAAACTTAGTCAAACCTTCGGAAGACTCAAAATAATATTAAAACACCAAATTACACTCAGATTCAAGTCTAAGAGCTTCTAAACTTCCTAACTTCACACATGGTGCAGAAACAAACCAAACCTCGTCCAAATGACCTGAAGTTTTTGCACAGACGTCACAAATGATGCTACGATACTCCAACTTCCAAAATTTTATTCCGACCCCGATATAAAGATTTCCTTTGCTGACAAAAAATTGCCAAATTTTTAATTTTGTCAATTCAAGCCTAATTCTACCACGGACCTCAAAATCACATTCTGGACACTCTCCCAAGTCCAAAATCACCTAATAGATCCAAACAAACCATCAAAATTCACAACCAATATCAAATACTAAAAAGTCAAAACTTGATCAAACCTTTCAAATTTAAATCATTTAACCGAGACCATTCTCCAAAATCAATTTTGGATTACCTAAAAACCAAAATAGATGATTCACATAAGTCATAATACTACATACGGATCTGCTCATTCCCTCAAACAACCGAGCAAAATGCTATTGCTCAAAATGACCGGTCAGGTCGTTACAGTGAAAGTAAGTCGTAAGTCAATAAGATCAAAAATAAGATTATATTTGGAAGAATATAAAGTAAATTAATCATGTTATATTGAAGATTAAAAATTTTTAAGATCATAAGTAACGAGTACCAAGAGGGTAGGAAAGCTTATAAGCTAAACCAATTGAAGAAAATATGTTTCGTCGAAAGTCAACAAGTTTGAAATATTATAAAATGTAATTTGAGGTGAGACTAGGGTACTTAACATTCTAATGAGGTTATGCTAAAAGATATTTTAGCCGTATGATATTCGTTGTGTCACACCCCAAAACCGAGGGACATGACCGACGCTCTACCTGGTAGACCCAGTCAAGCGGACCTGGGCCTTTCCTATCCCACATGTTACCCCGTGTTTTCATAACTCACTAATCAAGTGAAATAGCCATTTATAATTTAAACACCTTCTTACGAGATACACATAACATACATGGTTATTTTGTGTGGTTTACAAATTACACCAGCCACCATACAAAATACATATTTACATAAGTTCACAACCCATATTTCCTGTCTACGAAGCCTCTAGGGATACAAAAGAGTTTTACAATACTTGCCGGTAACAAGGCTCCGGATATACTTTACACAAATACCAAAATGAGACTACAGAAAAAAAGCAGCATGAGCCACGCAGGGCCCCAAGAGGAAAGGGGCTCACCAATTCAGCTGACAGGAAGTGAAGGAGTGCTACTGTCAGTGGACTGGAGTACGTGCTATAGAACCACCTACAATCATAACACGAATGTAGATCCCCTGGCAAAAAGGAAGTCGGTACATTTGAATTGTACTGGTATGTATGAACAAACTTTACCACAAGAAAAATCAATCAATACACAAATAACAAACAGTAATGGAATCAACAATCAGATGCACATGAAAGGAACAACCAAAGCCAAAAATGCTTCACAATCTCTCGTTTCCCCCTTTCAACATTATTTCATCACATCAATGATTTCACAACTTTCACATATTATCATTTTAGTAGTGATTTCGATCACTTTTCCACCCTTATTACGCCGTCCACACTTATTTCCTCTTCCACCCTTATTACCTCGGCCACCCTTATCATCCCAACCCACAAATATATCATTTTGTGTTGCGGCGCGCTACTCGATCCCACCGGACAATCACATTTTGCACAACAACAATAGTTCATAGTTTAAACACATGGCTTCAGGCCATCCAGAATATCATTCAACGATAACAATAAAAATTTCACAATGAGTTTTCATCAACCTCAATACCATTTCAATCATATTCAAAACCCTTACCACATAAATACATTCGCGCACACACATACTTGGTTTGTTGCCGTTTACTTACACCATTATATCGGGAAACTTAACCAACAACATTTATAGCATATTAATCACAAGAATTCACAAATAGTCCATATAAGTAATGTCACACCTCCTTTTTACCTACCACACCCCGGAAGGGTATAATAAAGGGAGTTTTTTCATTTAAAGGACAATCAAATGGTATTCATTTATTAAGAGATTCAGAGTCGTCACTTGGGAGATTTATGGTGTCCCACGTCACCGGTAGAATCTTGAATCGAGGAAAAGATTGACTCTGTATTACAGCCTACGAAACAGAAATCCGGATAAGGAATTCTGTTAACACGAGAAAAAGTGTTAGGCATTCCCGAGTTACGTGGTTCTAGCACGGTCGCTCAACTATCATATTTGGTTTATTATCTGATTTTTAATACATGTTTTTACCTATGTCCTTTTAACTTTGAACCACTTTTATTATTATTTTTAAACGAGAATTGCAACATCGTAAAACCGCGTCTCGAACCACGTCACATCAATGCACCCGCAATTTTTGACATATTTCAACTTCGTTGAGACTTGGATTTGGGTCACATAAATGTTCACCCAAGTTTAAGGAAGTAAATTATTAAAAGCGCGCCTAAAGTGACTAGCGCGTTATTATCTTTGGGGAGGGCCAGGAAATTCACTAAACGGCCCATCCCGAATTTAAAATGCTTTTTTTTAACCAATTATTGAGGGCCCCACAATTTATACGTTTTATATGGCGAGGCTCGTCGCATATTTGATTTAAAGGGAGATCCTAAAGTAAACTACGATTGTCTAGTTAATGTGTCTCTAAAATAAAGAAAACAAAAACCCTAACTTGTTAATTATTGAATTAGAGTGAACACCAAAAGAAAACTGCACTCGGGCCCGTATCATAAGAATTGTTCTCCACAGGCCATGGCCCAGGTCCAAACGAATACTGGACCCTGGAGACGTGGGTCGCCTGTTTAATGTATTCAGGCCCAACAGCCTGCGAATAGGTTAGAGTTTAAATGCGGCCTAGATTAAATCCTACCAAAATGCCTAACCAAATTACCTCAAGATGATTGTTTGGGTTCTAGTTTTTATATCCAGGTTTAAGTATGATTAGGTGTTCTACTATTTTATCCAGAGAATATTAATTAAGCCAAAGCACTACTAGCTAAATGAAAATATCACATTGAAGAGCTAACTTAACAGATATGAAGATTTGTTATCTTATTTTACCCCAACGCTAATGCTCACTAAAAGGTTTGTTAAACTTAGTCAGCACTTGGAAAACCTATTAACATTAACATTCAGAGAAAAACAAGTCCTGTTCGAACTGACTCATGCCTACTGGAAAAATGTAAGAACCAATTGATAACTGGTGGTTAATCAACTCAAACCCTAATACCACTTTTAGCTACATCTCATTTTGAATTGCTTTTTAAATAGTTTTGTATACACAATAAAAAAAACTAATAGGAACACAACTACTGCCTACTCCATTAATCTAACAGGAAACTAAAAAGTTCATATGACTCTAATACATAGCCATTTATACAACTCCTTCTTTCTCAGTCGAATTATACAGGTAACAGCAACCCTAGAAAGGGAAACTAAGCAAACTAAGATGTATACTATCTACTCTACTGAAACAGTTGGAGTAGGTGAATTCCAGAAGGTCAATTGATAATATATTTCATTGTTGCATTTCAACTTCAAAAGCTATATCAATAAAAGATTCAAGTGAGTACCTGGTATTGGAAATACAAGAAAGAAGAAGAAGAAAGAATAGTCAGCAGCATCAAATAACACACTCCAGCAATCAACAACAGTAACACAACAGCAATAGGACATCTTTAAGAAGACCAACACAACAACAACTTGACAAAATGAAACCCAGGAACACCACAACAACAAACTCAGTGTTTAAATCGGCCCAGGAATGGTTCAAAGCCAAACCAAACTAGCTGATCTATCCAGTAACACCAAATGACCCAAGAATGAAACCAAAAAGCTTAAATAGACCAAGTTTATTCAAAATCAGACCAGCAACAACTCTGAATCCCAATGAAACAGTAACACGCTAAAAAAAACTGAATGTCTAGCTTTCAAAATGCCGTCTTAGGCTGAAAAAGAGAACCTCTAAGAAAACTAATTGCTTCTTTATCTATTCTTTTTAGTGTGACCTCTGAAGAATGTTTTTTTTCAAAAGCCAGCTTCTATTCTAGCTCCCTTCAGGTTTAAAAGAAACCCTCATTTATACCCAATACCGACCCCTTTACAGCCCTTGGGATACTTAAACATATTTTCTGCCCATGATATTCCCTGCATCCCCACTACTATATGTCTAATTCATTTTTTAACTCACTTGTTCCCCACTAACCTTTGTTTTTTCTTTTATTAATTCCATGTGTGTATGGGCAGCCTATTTAACTAATTATCCCATGTACCTCTGACCTTTCCAGCCCATCATGCGTTGTTCCCCACTAACTATTCAACAATACATTAGTTTAATGCTATATTGGTACTTACTGGCAGCCCACTCAGATTACCCATTTTAAAACTTCTAAAATCCCCAAATTACCCCTAGAATCTCTACAACTTACTATCCTACCCCAATCAACTATAACCGATCAACCCAATATTTAACTAACTAGGGCTCTACCTTACTCAGCTGTAAACAAACTGGCTAAACTATTTAAAATAGGCAAAGATCTTCAGGAATAAACTGTGCATTATAGAGCTTGAGAACCATGGCTTAGCTAACTTTGAACAACTACCAATTTAATACCCTCTGTGCAACTACTGAACAAATACAGATTCAACACACACAAAATCAAACCACAAAAGAAACTAATCAACCCAAAACCTGAAGAATTCAAACTATCAAATTATTCTTATCAGAGGAAGAACAGACATACACAACTTGAATCAGAATTACCACAAAATCAGATTAAACTACCAGCTTACTGCTTTGAATTAACTAAATTGACATGTGAACACTTAATAACAAAAGTAAAGATAAAGAATCAGATAGAACTCAACCCAACCAAAAAAATGAACTAATACAGGAAATTAAAACAGGATTGACTAGCCATTAAAAAGAACTAAAATTTAAGAGAACAAAGGAAATCACAAAATCGATAAGAGCCTTACTGATTTTAAAGCTCAATTTTAACAATCAAAGCTTGCCCGACTTCGAATGGGGTCTTCAAATGGAGTTACGTAATTATCCTTGTCCAGAACAAACCCATGACACCATTTAAAGACCCATCCGAACAAACTGGTCCTGGAAATTTGGACAGAAGAACCCTAGGTCTAATGTTCGTGAAGACGCGGTGGAGTTTGAGGGGTTTTTCTTTGAGATTCAGGATGAGGGTGTCACGGGGATCATTGGTTTGTTAGTGTGGGAAGGTTTGGAGTCGGCGCCGCCACCAAGGGATTGTTTGGTGGCGCTAGGGTTCATATGGTAAAAATGATATTCGAGGCGTTCTGGAGCGATTCGAAGGAAACCAATGGTGTTCTAGTGGTGGTATAGTGTTAATTTTGGGTCAAATAGACAAGCTAGGGTTTTTGGGCTGATCTTCGATTGAAGATTCAAAGATACTGGTGATGATTCGAAAAAAAAGGATTGTGGATTCGTGGAAGGGATGGTTTGGTGGATCCATGGTGTGAAGATGGAGTCGTTTGGCCACCGTCCGCCGCCGTAGGCGATTTTCAGCGGGCGGAGGGCGGCGGAGGAGGGTTTGGTCTCTGAAGGGTTTTG